>JAHLWY010001498.1:0-16412 GCA_020002185.1 Paraescarpia echinospica | reverse complement strand
TGTCTTATGCAGTAGTACATTAAGTATTCTCGAAACAAACGTGTCTCATCACAAAGTGATCGAAACAAATTCACGCATATCACACCAAAACGGTGTTTTCAAGTGCACCCTTTGCGCGGACGGATCAGTAATGTGGTCTTACCAAAAATTGATGTCCTGCATATTACAAATCTTCACGAAGGCTAGACTGATATCAAGCTACACATATAACAAGATTAACAGCAAAGGGGAATGTATGTTACCCTTTCCTCTGCGTCACGTAAGTTACAAAAAATAGTACGTAAGTTATAGGGGTGAAAACTCATTCCCATTTGAAGTGTTATCTTGTCTAATGCAGTAGTTCATCCGTAATTCTCGAAACAAACGTGTCCCATCACGGAGTGATCAAAAAAAAAATTCACGGATATCACACCAAAACGGTATTTTCAAGTGCACTCTTTGCGCGGACGGATCAGTACTGTGGTCTTACCCCAAATTGATGTCCTGCATATTACAAATCTTCACGAAGGCTAGACTTTTTCTTGTCTAATGCAGTAGTACATGCAGTATTCTCGAAACAAACGTGTCCCATCACAAAGTGATCGAAACAAATTCACGCAAATCACACCAACACGGTATTTTCAATTGCACTCTTTGCGCGGACGGATCAGTAATGTGGTCTTACTCCAAATTGATGTCCTGCATGTTACAAATCTTCACGAAGGTAAGAATGATAAAAAGATACACATATAAGTAGATTAACCGCAAAGGGGAATGTATGTTACCCTTTCATCTCCGTCACGTAAGTTACAAGAAAATAGTACGTAAGTTATAGGTGTGAAAACTCATTCCCATTTGATGTTTGATCCTGTCTAATGCAGTAGTACATTCAGTATTCGAAACAAACGTGTCCCATCACAAAGTGATCGAAAAAATTCACGCGTATCTCACCAAAACGGTATTTTCAAGTGCACTCTTTGCGCGGACGGATCAGTAATGTGGTCTTACTCCAAATTGATGTCCTGCATGTTACAAATCTTCACGAAGGTTAGACTGATATCAAGCTACACATATAACTAGATTAACCGCAAATGGGAATGTATGTTACCCTTTCATCCCCGTCACGTAAGTTACAAGAAAATAGTACGTAAGTTATAGGGTGAAAACTCATTCCCATTTGAAGTGTTATCTTGTTAATGGTAGAACATCCAGAATTCCCGAAACAAATGCGTCCCATCACAGAGTGATCGAAACAAATTCACGCATATCACACACAAACTTTATTTTGAAGTGCACTCTTTGCGCGGACGGATCAATAATGTGGTCTTACCCCAAATTGATGTCCTGCATGTTACAAATCTTCACGAAGGTTAGACTGATATCAAGCTACACATATAACTAGATTAACCGCAAAGGGGAATGTATGTTACCCTTTCACCTCCGTCACGTAAGTTACAAGAAAATAGTACGTTAGTTATAGGTGTGAAAACTCATTCCCATTTGATGTTTTATCTTGTCTTATGCAGTAGTACATCCAGTATTCTCGAAACAAACGTGTCCCATCACAAAGTGATTAAAAAAAAGTCACGCATATCACACCAAAACGGTATTTTCAAGTGCACTCTTTGCGCGGACGGATCAGTAATGTGGTCTTACCCCAAATTGATGTCCTGCATGTTACAAATCTTCACGAAGGTAAGAATGATAAAAAGATACACATATAAGTAGATTAACCGCAAAGGGGAATGTATGTTACCCTTTCATCTCCGTCACGTAAGTTACAAGAAAATAGTACGTAAGTTTTAGGTGTGAAAACTCATTCCCATTTGATGTTTTATCTTGTCTTATGCAGTAGTACATTAAGTATTCTCGAAACAAACGTGTCTCATCACAAAGTGATCGAAACAAATTCACGCATATCACACCAAAACGGTGTTTTCAAGTGCACTCTTTGCGCGGACGGATCAGTAATGTGGTCTTACCAAAAATTGATGTCCTGCATATTACAAATCTTCACGAAGGCTAGACTGATATCAAGCTACACATATAACAAGATTACCAGCAAAGGGGAATGTATGTTACCCTTTCCTCTGCGTCACGTAAGTTACAAAAAATAGTACGTAAGTTATAGGGGTGAAAACTCATTCCCATTTGAAGTGTTATCTTGTCTAATGCAGTAGTTCATCCGTAATTCTCGAAACAAACGTGTCCCATCACGGAGTGATCAAAAAAAAAATTCACGGATATCACACCAAAACGGTATTTTCAAGTGCACTCTTTGCGCGGACGGATCAGTACTGTGGTCTTACCCCAAATTGATGTCCTGCATATTACAAATCTTCACGAAGGCTAGACTTTATCTTGTCTAATGCAGTAGTACATGCAGTATTCTCGAAACAAACGTGTCCCATCACAAAGTGATCGAAACAAATTCACGCAAATCACACCAAAACGGTATTTTCAATTGCACTCTTTGCGCGGACGGATCAGTAATGTGGTCTTACTCCAAATTGATGTCCTGCATGTTACAAATCTTCACGAAGGTAAGAATGATAAAAAGATACACATATAAGTAGATTAACCGCAAAGGGGAAATGTATGTTACCTTTCATCTCCGTCACGTAAGTTACAAGAAAATAGTACGTAAGTTTTTGGTGTGAAAACTCATTCCCATTTCTAATGCAGTAGTACATTCAGTATTCTCGAAACAAACGTGTCCCATCACAAAGTGATCGAAAAAATTCACGCATATCACACCAAACGGTATTTTCAAGTGCACTCTTTGCGCGGACGGATCAGTAATGTGGTCTTACCCCAAATTGATGTCCTGCATGTTACAAATCTTCACGAAGGTTAGACTGATAACAAGCTACACATATAAGTAGACTAACCGCAAAGGGGAATGTATGTTACCCTTTCATCTCCGTCACGTAAGTTACAAGAAAATAGTACGTAAGTTATAGGTGTGAAAACTCATTCCCATTTGATGTTTTATCTTGTCTAATGCAGTAGTACATCCAGTATTCTCGAAACAAACGTGTCCCATCACAAAGTGATCGAAAAACATTCACGCATATCACACCAAACGGTGTTTTCAAGTGCACTCTTTGCGCGGACGGATCAGTAATGTGGTCTTACCAAAATTGATGTCCTGCATATTACAAATCTTCACGAAGGCTAGACTGATATCAAGCTACACATATAACTAGATTAACAGCAAAGGGGAATGTATGTTACCCTTTCCTCTGCGTCACGTCAGTTACAAAAAATAGTACGTAAGTTATAGGGGTGAAAACTCATTCCCATTTGAAGTGTTATCTTGTCTAATACAGTAGTTCATCCATAATTCTCGAAACAAACGTGTCCCATCACAGAGTGATAAAAAAAAAAATTCACGGATATCACACCAAAACGGTATTTTCAAGTGCACTCTTTGCGCGGACGGATCAGTAATGTGGTCTTACCCCAAATTGATGTCCTGCATGTTACAAATCTTCACGAAGGTTAGGCTGATATCAACCTACACATATAACTAGATTAACCGCTAAGGGGAATGTATGTTACTCTTTTATCTCCGTCACGTAAGTTACAAAAAAATAGTACGTAAGTTTTTGTTGTGAAAACTCATTCCCATTTGATGTTTTATCTTGTCTAATGCAGTAGTACATTCAGTATTCTCGAAACAAACGTGTCCCATCACAAAGTGATCGAAAAAAATTCACGCATATCACACCAAAACGGTATTTTCAAGTGCACTCTTTGCGCGGACGGATCAGTAATGTGGTCTTACCAAAATTGATGTCCTGCATATTACAAATCTTCACGAAGGCTAGACTGATATCAAGCTACACATATAACTAGATTAACAGCAAAGGGGAATGTATGTTACCCTTTCATCTCCGTCACGTAAGTTACAAAAAAATAGTACGTAAGTTATAGGGGTGAAAACTCATTCCCATTTAAAGTGTTATCTTGTCTAATGCAGTAGTACATCCATAATTCTCGAAACAAACGTGTCCCATCACAGAGTGATCAAAAAAAAAAAATTCACGGATATCACACCAAAACGGTATTTTCAAGTGCACTCTTTGCGCGGACGGATCAGTAATGTGGTCTTACCCCAAATTGATGTCCTGCATGTTACAAATCTTCACGAAGGTTAGGCTGATATCAACCTACACATATAACTAGATTTACCGCTAAGGGGAATGTATGTTACTCTTTTATCTCCGTCACGTAAGTTACAAAAAAATAGTACGTAAGTTTTTGTTGTGAAAACTCATTCCCATTTGATGTTTTATCTTGTCTAATGCAGTAGTACATTCAGTATTCTCGAAACAAACGAGTCCCATCACAAAATGATCGAAAAAAATTCACGCATATCACACCAAAACGGTATTTTCAAGTGCACTCTTTGCGCGGACGGATTAGAAATGTGGTCTTACCCCAAATTAATGTCCTGCATGTTACAAATCTTCACGAAGGCTAGACTGATATCAAGCTACACATATAACTAGATTAACCGCAAAGGGGAATGTATGTTACCCTTTCATCTCCGTTACGTAAGTTACAAAAAAATAGTACGTAAGTTACAGGGGTGAAAACTCATTCCCATTTGAAGTGTTATCTTGTCTAATGCAGTAGAACATCCAGAATTCTCGAAACAAATGTGTCCCATCACAGAGTGATCGAAACAAATTCACGCATATCACACAAAAACTTTATTTTCAAGTGCACTCTTTGCGCGGACGGATCAATACTGTGGTCTTACCCCAAATTGATGTCCTGCATGTTACAAATCTTCACGAAGGTTAGACTGATATCAAGCTACACATATAACTAGACTAACCGCAAAGGGGAATGTATGTTACCCTTTCATCTCCGTCACGTAAGTTACAAAAAAATTGTACGTAAGTTATAGGGGTGAAAACTCATTCCCATTTGAAGTGTTATCTTGTCTAATGCAGTAGTACATCCAGAATTCTCGAAACAAATGTGTCCCATCACAGAGTGATCGAAACAAATTCACGCATATCACACAACAATTTTATTTTCAAGTGCACTCTTTGCGCGGACGGATCAGTACTGTGGTCTTACCCCAAATTGATGTCCTGCATGTTACAAATCTTCACGAAGGTTAGACTGATATCAACCTACACATATAACTAGATTAACCGCTAAGGGGAAAGTATGTTACCCTTTTATCTCCGTCACGTAAGTTACAAGAAAATAGTACGTAAGTTTTAGGTGTGAAAACTCATTCCCATTTGATGTTTTATCTTGTCTAATGCAGTAGTACATTCAGTATTCTCGAAACAAACGTGTCCCATCACAAAGTGATCGAAAAAATTCACGCATATCACACCAAAACGGTATTTTCAAGTGCACTCTTTGCGCGGACGGATCAGTAATGTGGTCTTACCCCAAATTGATGTCCTGCATGTTACAAATCTTCACGAAGGCTAGACTGATATCAAGCTACACATATAACTAGATTAACAGCAAAGGGGAATGTATGTTACCCTTTCCTCTGCGTCACGTAAGTTACAAAAAATAGTACGTAAGTCATAGGGGTGAAAAACTCATTCCCATTTGAAGTGTTATCTTGTCTAATGCAGTAGTTCATCCATAATTCTCGAAACAAACGTGTCCCATCACAGAGTGATCCAAAAAAAAAATTCACGGATATCACACCAAAACGGTATTTTCAAGTGCACTCTTTGCGCGGACGGATCAGTAATGTGGTCTTACCCCAAATTGATGTCCTGCATGTTACAAATCTTCACGAAGGTTAGACTGATATGAAGCTACGCATATAACTAGATTAACCGCAAACGGGAATGTATGTTACCCTTTCATCTCCGTCACGTAAGTTACAAGAAAATAGTACGTAAGTTTTTGGTGTGAAAACTCATTCCCATTTGATGTTTTATGTTGTCTAATGCAGTAGTACATTCAGTATTCTCGAAACAAACGTGTCCCATCACAGAGTGATCGAAAAAATTAACGCATATCACACCAAAACGGTATTTTCAAGTGCACTCTTTGCGCGGACGGATCAGTAATGTGGTCTTACCCCAAAAATTGATGTCCTGCATGTTACAAATCTTCACGAAGGCTAGACTGATATCAAGCTACACATATAACTAGATTAACCGCAAAGGGGAATGTATGTTACCCTTTCATCTCCGTCACGTAAGTTACAAAAAAATAGTACGTAAGTTATAGGGGTGAAAACTCATTCCCATTTGAAGTTTTATCTTGTCTAATGCAGTAGTACATCCAGAATTCTCGAAACAAACGTGTCCCATCACAGAGTGATCGAAAAATTCACGCATATCACACCAAAACGGTATTTTCATGCACTCTATGCGCGGACGGATCAGTAATGTGGTCTTTAATTCCCAAATTGATGTCCTGCATGTTACAAATCTTCTTCACGAAGGTTAGACTGATAACAAGCTACACATATAAGTAGATTAACCGCAAAGGGGAATGTATGTTACCCCCTTTCATCCTCCGTCACGTAAGTTATAAGAAAATAGTACGTAAGTTTTGCGTGAAAACTCATTCCCATTTGATGTTTTATCTTGTCTAATGCAGTAGTACATTCAGTATTCTCGAAACAAACGTGTCCCATCACAAAGTGATCAAAAAAAATTCACGCATATCACACAAAAACGGTATTTTAAGTGTACTCTTTGCGCGGACGGATTAGAAATGTATCTACCCCAAATTGATGTCCTGTATGTTGCTAAATCTTCACGAAGGCTAGATCGATATCAAGCTACACATATAACTAGATTAATCGCAAGGGGAATGTTACCTTTCATCTCCGGGCTCGTCACGTAAGTTACAAAAATAGTACGTAAGTTGGTAGGGTGAAAACTCATTCCCATTTGAAGTGTTATCTTGTCTAATGCAGTAGTACATCCAGAATTCTCGAAACAAATGTGTCCCATCACAGAGTGATCGAAACAAATTCACGCATATCACACAACAATTTTATTTTCAAGTGCACTCTTTGCGCGGACGGATCAGTAATGTGGTCTTACCCCAAATTGATGTCCTGCATTTTACAAATCTTCACGAAGGTTAGACGGATATCAACCTACATATATCACTAGTTTAACCGCTAAGGGGTATGTATGTTACCCTTTTATCTCCGTCACGTAAGTTACAAGAAAATAGTACGTAAGTTTTTGGTGTGAAAACTCATTCCCATTTGATGTTTTATGTTGTCTAATGCAGTAATACATTCAGTATTCTCGAAACAAACGTGTCCCATCACAAAGTGATCGAAAAAAGTTCAAGCATATCACACCAAAACGGTGCTTTCAAGTGCACTCTTTGCGCGGACGGATCAGTAATGTGGTCTTACCCCAAATTGATGTCCTGCATGTTACAAATCTTCACGAAGGTTAGACTGATAAAAAGATACACATATAAGTAGATTAACCGCAAAGGGGAATGTATGTTACCCTTTCATCTCCGTCACGTAAGTTACAAGAAAATAGTACGTAAGTTATAGGTGTGAAAACTCAATCCCATTTGATGTTTTATCTTGTCTAATGCAGTAGTACATTAAGTATTCTCGAAACAAACGTGTCCCATCACAAAGTGATCGAAACAAATTCACGCATATCACACCAAAACGGTGTATTCAAGTGCACTCTTTGCGCGGACGGATCAGTAATGTGGTCTTACCAAAAATTGATGTCCTGCATATTACAAATCTTCACGAAGGCTAGACTGATATCAAGCTACACATATAACTAGATTAACAGCAAAGGGGAATGCATGTTATCCTTTCATCTCCGTCACATAAGTTACAAAAAAATACTACGTAAGTTATAGGGGTGAAAACTCATTCCCATTTGAAGTGTTATCTTGTCTAATGCAGTAGTACATCCATAATTCTCGAAACAAACGTGTCCCATCACAGTGATAAAAAAAAAAAAATTCACGGATATCACACCAAAACGGTATTTTCAAGTGCACTCTTTGCGAGGACGGATCAGTAATGTGGTCTTACCCCAAATTGATGTCCTGCATGTTACAAATCTTCACGAAGGTTAGACTGATATCAACCTACACATATAACTAGATTAACCGCTAAGGGGAATGTATGTTACCCTTTTATCTCCGTCACGTAAGTTAAAAAATAGTACGTAAGTTATAGGTGTGAAAACTCATTCCCATTTGATGTTTTACCTTGTATAATGCAGTAGTATATTAAGTATTCTCGAAACAAACGTGTCCCATCACAAAGTGATCGAAACAAATTCACGCATATCACACCAAAACGGTGTTTTCAAGTGCACTCTTTGCGCGGACGGATCAGTAATGTGGTCTTACCAAAAATTGATGTCCTGCATATTACAAATCTTCACGAAGGCTAGACTGATATCAAGCTACACATATAACTAGATTAACAGCAAAGGGGAATGCATGTTATCCTTTCATCTCCGTCACATAAGTTACAAAAAAATACTACGTAAGTTATAGGGGTGAAAACTCATTCCCATTTGAAGTGTTATCTTGTCTAATGCAGTAGTACATTCAGTATTCTCGAAACAAACGTGTCCCATCACAAAGTGATCGACAAAATTCACGCATATCACACCAAAACGGTATTTTCAAGGGCACTCTTTACGCCTACGGATCAGTAATGTGGTCTTACCCGAAATTGATGTCCTGCATGTTACAAATCTTCACGAAGGTTAGACTGATATCAAGCTACACATATAACTAGATTAACCGCAAAAGGGAATGTATGTTACCCTTTCATCTCCGTCACGTAAGTTACAAGAAAATAGTACGTAAGTTTTTGGTGTGAAAACTCATTCCCATTTGATGTTTTATGTTGTCTAATGCAGTAGTACATTCAGTATTCTCGAAACAAACGTGTCCCATCACAAAGTGATCGAAAAAAATTCACGCATATCACACCAAAACGGTATTTTCAAGTGCACTCTTTGCGCGGACGGATCAGCAATGTGGTCTTACCCCAAATTGATGTCCTGCATGTTACAAATCTTCACGAAGGTTGACTGATAAAAGATACACATATAAGTAGATTAACCGCAAAGGGGAATGTATGTTACCCTTTCATCTCCGTCACGTAAGTTACAAGAAAATAGTACGTAAGTTATAGGTGTGAAAACTCATTCCCATTTGATGTTTTATGTTGTCTAATGCAGTAGTACATTAAGTATTCTCGAAACAAACGTGTCCCATCACAAAGTGATCGAAACAAATTCACGCATATCACACCAAAACGGTGTTTTCAAGTGCACTCTTTGCGCGGACGGATCAGTAATGTGGTCTTACCACAAAAATTGATGTCCTGCATGTTACAAATCTTCACGAAGGCTAGACTGATATCAAGCTACACATATAACTAGATTAACAGCAAAGGGGAATGTATGTTACCCTTTCATCTCCGTCACGTAAGTTACAAAAAAATTGTACGCAAGTCATAGGGGTGAAAACTCATTCCCATTTGAAGTGTTATCTTGTCTAATGCAGTAGTACATCCATAATTCTCGAAACAAACGTGTCCCATCACAGTGATCAAAAAAAAAAAATTCACGTATATCACACCAAAACGGTATTTTCAAGTGCACTCTTTGCGCGGACGGATCAGTAATGTGGTCTTACCCCAAATTGATGTCCTGCATGTTACAAATCTTCACGAAGGTTAGACTGATAACAAGCTCCACATATAACTAGATTAATCGCAAAGGAGAATGTATGTTACCCTTTCATCTCCGTCACGTAAGTTAAAAAAAAATAGTACGTAAGTTTTTGATGTGAAAACTCATTTCCATTTGATGTTTTATGTTGACTAATGCAGTAGTACATTCAGTATTCTCGAAACAAACGTGTCCCATCACAAAGTGATCGAAAAAAATTCACGCATATCACACCAAAACGGTATTTTCAAGTGCACTCTTTGCGCGGACGGATCAGTAATGTGGTCTTACCCCAAATTGATGTCCTGCATGTTACAAATCTTCACGAAGGTTAGACTGATAACAAGCTACACATATAAGTAGAATAACAGCAAAGGGGAATGTATGTTACCCTTTCATCTCCGTCACGTAAGTTACCAAAAAATAGTACGTAAGTTATAGGGGTGAAAACTCATTTCACATTTGAAGTGTTATCTTGTCTAATGCAGTAGTACATCCATAATTCTCGAAACAAACGTGTCCCATCACAGTGATAAAAAAAAAAAAATTCACGGATATCACACCAAAACGGTATTTTCAAATGCACTCTTTGCGCGGCGGATCAGTAATGTGGTCTTACCCCAAATTGATGTCCTGCATGTTACAAATCTTCACGAAGGTTAGACTGATATCAACCTACACATATAACTAGATTAACCGCAAAGGGGAATGTATGTTACCCTTTCATCTCCGTCACGTAAGTTACAAGAAAATAATACGTAAGTTTTTGGTGTGAAAACTCATTCCCCATTTGATGTTTTATGTTGTTCACCGGTAGTACATTCAGCATTCTCGAAACAACGTGTCCCATCACAAAGTGATCGAAAAATCTACGCATATCCTCACCAAAACGGTGTTTTATGTACCTTTGCGCGGACGGATTAGAAAATGGTCTTACCCCAAATTGATGTCCTGCATGTTACAAATCTTCACGAAGGCTAGACTGATATCAAGCTGGCTACATATAACTAGATTAACTGCAAAGGGGAATGTATGTTACCCTTCATCTCCGTCACGTAATTCTTACAAGAAAATAGTAATGTAAGTTTTGGTGTGAAACTCATTCCCATTTGATGTTTTATGTTGTCTAAATGCAGTAGTACATCCAGAATTTAGAAACAAATGTGTCCCATCACAGAGAGTGAGGTGAAAAATTCACGCATATTACAATTCAAACGGTATTTTCAAGTGCACTCTTTGCGCGGACGGATCAGTAATGTGGTCTTGGTACCCCAAATTGATGTCCTGTATGTTACAAATCTTCACGAAGGCGACTGATATCAAGCTATTATTATAACTAGATTAATAGCAAAGGGGAAAGTATGTTACCCTTTTCTATCTCCGTCACGTGTTACAAAAATAGTACGTAAGTTATAGGGTGAAAAACTCATTCCCATTTCTGAAGTGTTATCTTGTCTAATGGTAGTACATCCATAATTCTCGAAACAAACGTGTCCCATCACAGAGGATCGAAAAATTCACTGATATCACACCAAAAGGTATTTTTCAAGTGCACTTTTGCGCGGACGGCATCAGTAATGTGGTCTTACATCAAATTGATGTCCTGCATGTTACAAATCTTCTCACGAAGGCCAGGACTGATATCAAGCTACACATATAACTAGATTAACCGCAAAGGGGAATGTATGTTACCCTTTCATCTCCGTCACGTAAGTTACAAAAAAATAGTACGTAAGTTATAGGGGTGAAAACTCATTCCCATTTGAAGTGTTATCTTGTCTAACGCAGTAGTACATCCAGAATTCTCGAAACAAACGTGTCCCATCACAGAGTGATCGAAAAAAATTCACTGATATCACACCAAAACTGTATTTTCAAGTGCTCTCTTTGCGCGGACGGATCAGTAATGTGGTCTTACCCCAAATTGATGTCCTGCATGTTACAAATCTTCACGAAGGTTAGACTGATATCAATCTACACATATAACTAGATTAACCGCAAAGGGGAATGTATGTTACCCTTTCATCTCCGTCACGTAAGTTGCAAGAAAATAGTACGTAAGTTTTTGGTGTGAAAACTCATTCCCATTTGATGTTTTATCTTGTCTAATGCAGTAGTACATGCAGTATTCTCGAAACAAACGTGTCCCATCACAAAGTGATCGAAACAAATTCACGCAAATCACACCAAAACGGTATTTTCAAGTGCACTCTTTGCGCGGACGGATCAGTAATGTGGTCTTACCAAAAATTGATATCCGGCATATTACAAATCTTCACGAAGGCTAGACTGATATCAAGCTACACATATAACTAGATTAACAGCAAAGGGGAATGTATGTTACCCTTTCATCTTCGTCACGTAAGTTACAAAAAAATAGTACGCAAGTTATAGGGGTGAAAACTCATTCCCATTTGAAGTGTTATCTTGTCTAAAGCAGTAGTACATCCATAATTCTCGAAACAAACGTGTCCCATCACAGTGATCAAAAAAAAAAAATCACGGATATCACACCAAAACGGTATTTTCAAGTGCACTCTTTGCGAGGACGGATCAGTAATGTGGTCTTACCCCAAATTGATGTCCTGCATGTTACAAATCTTCACGAAGGTTAGAATTGATATCAACCTGGCCATAACTTAGATTAACCGCTAAGGGGAATGTATGTTACCCTTTTATCTCCGTCACGTGCTACAAAAAATAGTACGTGTTTTGTTGTGAAAACTCATTCCCATTTGATGTTTTATCTGGCTCAATGGAGTAGTACATTCAGCACTCGAACAAACGTGTCCCATCACAGAGTGATCGAAAAATTCACGGATATCACACCAAAACGGTATTTTCAAGTGCACCTTTGCGCGGACGGATCAGTAATGTGGTCTTAATATCAAATTGATGTCCTTGCATTTTACAAATCTTCACGAAGGTTAGACTGGATAACAAGCTACACATATAAGTAGGATTAACCGCAAGGGGAATGTGTTACCTTTCATCTCCGTCACGTAAGTTACAAAAAATAGTACTGGGTGCTATAGGGTGAAAACTCATTCCATTTGAAGTGTTATCTGTCTAATGCAGTACATCCATAATTCTCGAAACAAACGTGTCCCATCACAGAGTGATCGAAACAAATTCACGGATATCACACCAAAACGGTATTTTCAAGTGCACTCTTTGCGCGGACGGATCAGTAATGTGGTCTTACATCAAATTGATGTCCTGCATTTTACAAATGTTCACAAAGGCTAGACTGATATCAAGCTACACATATAACTAGATTAACCGCAAAGGGGAATGTATGTTACCCTTTCATCTCCGTCACGTAAGTTACAAAAAAATAGTAAGTAAGTTATAGGGGTGAAAACTCATTCCCATTTGAAGTGTTATTTTGTCTAATGCAGTAGTACATCCAGAATTCTCGAAACAAACGTGTCCCATCACAGAGTGATCGAGAAAAATTCACACATATCACACAAAAACTTTATTTTCAAGTGCACTCTTTGCGCGGACGGATCAGTAATGTGGTCTTACCCCCAAATTGATGTCCTGCATAAAGTTACAAATCTTCACGAAGGTTAGACTGATATCAACCTACACATATAACTAGATTAACCGCTAAGGGGAAAGTATGTTACCCTTTTATCTCCGTCACGTAAGTTACAAATAGTACGTAAGTTTTGGTGAAAACTCATTCCCATTTGATGATTTATCTTGTCTAATGCAGTAATTCATCCAGTATTCTCGAAACAAAGGTGTCCCATCACAGAGTGATCGTGAAAAATTCACGCATATCACACCAAAACGGTATTTTTAAGTGCACTCTTTGCGCGGACGGATCAGTAATGTGGTCTTACCCCAAATTGATGTCCTGCATGTTACATATCTTCACGAAGGTTAGACTGATAAAAAGATACACATATAAGTTGATTAACCGCAAAGGGGAATGTATGTTACCCTTTCATCTCCGTCACGTAAGTTACAAGAAAATAGTACGTAAATTATAGGATTGAAAACTCATTCCCATTTGATGTTTTATGTTGTCTAATGCAGTAGTACATCCAGAATTCTCGAAACAAACGTGTCCCATCACAGAGTGATCGAAAAAAATTCACGCATATCACACCAAAACGGTATTTTCAAGTGCACTCTTTGCGCGGACGGATCAGTAATGTGTCCACCAAATTGATGACCTGCATACATAAATCTTCAATGAAGGTTAGACTGATATCAACTCACACATATAACTAGATTAACTTCATGGAAAGGGAATGTATGCCACCTTTCATCTCCGTCGCTGCAAGTTACAAGAAAATAGTACGTAAGTTTTTGGTGTGAAAAACTCATTCCCATTTGATGTTTTATCTTGTCTAATACAGTAGTACATCCAATTTGTGAAACAAACGTGTCCCATCTCAGAGTGATCAAAAACAATTCACGAGAATACACCAAACGGTATTTTCAAGTGCACTCTTTGCGCGGAGTTTGGATCAGTAATGTGGTTCATCCCCAAATTGATGTCCTGCATGTTACAAATCTTCACGAAGGTTAGGCTGATATCAAGCTACACATATAACTAGATTAACCGCAAAGGGGAATGTATGTTACCCTTTCATCTCCGTCACGTAAGTTACAAGAAAATAGTACGTAAGTTATAGGTGTGAAAACTCATTCCCATTTGATGTTTTATCTTGTCTAATGCAGTAGTACATGCAGTATTCTCGAAACAAACGTGTCCCATCACAAAGTGATCGAAAAAAATTCACGCATATCACACCAAAACGGTATTTTCAATTGCACTCTTTGCGCGGACGGATCAGTAATGTGGTCTTACCCCAAATTGATGTCCTGCATGTTACAAATCTTCACGAAGGTTAGACTGATAAAAAGATACACATATAAGTAGACTAACCGCAAAGGGGAATGTATGTTACCCTTTCATCTCCGTCACGTAAGTTACAAGAAAATAGTACGTAAGTTATAGGTGTGAAAAAACATTCCCATTTGATGTTTTATCTTGTCTAATGCAGTAGTACATTAAGTATTCTCGAAACAAACGTGTACCATTACAAACTGATCGAAACAAATTCACGCAAATCACACCAAAACGGTGTTTTCAAGTGCACTCTTTGCGCGGACGGATCAGTAATGTGGTCTTACCAAAAATTGATATCCGGCATATTACAAATCTTCACGAAGGCTAGACTGATATCAAGCTACACATATAACTAGATTAACAGCAAAGGGGAATGTATGTTACCCTTTCATCTCCGTCACGTAAGTTACAAAAAAATTGTACGCAAGTCATAGGGGTGAAAACTCATTCCCATTTGAAGTGTTATCTTGTCTAATGCAGTAGTACATCCATAATTCTCGAAACAAACGTGTCCCATCACAGTGATAAAAAAAAAAAAATCACGGATATCACACCAAAACGGTATTTTCAAGTGCACTCTTTGCGAGGACGGATCAGTAATGTGGTCTTACCCCAAATTGATGTCCTGCATGTTACAAATCTTCACGAAGGTTAGACTGATATCAAGCTACACATATAACTAGATTAACCGCAAAGGGGAATGTATGTTACCCTTTCATCTCCGTCACGTAAGTTACAAGAAAATAGTACGTAAGTTTTTGGTGTGAAAACTCATTCCCATTTGATGTTTTATGTTGTCTAATACAGTAGTACATTCAGTATTCTCGAAACAAACGTGTCCCATCACAAAGTGATCGAAAAAAATTCACGCATATCACACCAAAACGGTATTTTCAAATGCACTCTTTGCGCGGACGGATCTGTAATGTGGTCTTACCCCAAATTGATGTCCTGCATGTTTCAAATCTTCACGAAGGTTTGACTGATATCAAGGAACACCTATAACTAGATTAACCGCAAAGGGGAATGTATGTTACCCTTTCATCTCCGTCACGTAAGTTACAAGAAAATAGTACGTAAGTTATAGGTGTGAAAACTCATTCCCATTTGATGTTTTATCTTGTCTAATGCAGAAATACATCCAGTATTCTCGAAAGAAACGTGTCCCATCACAAAGTGATCGAAAAAAATTCACGCATATTGGGTCACACCAAAACGGTGTTTTTTGCACTCTTTGCGCGGACGGATCAGTAATGTGATCTTACCCCAAATTGATGTGCATGACAAATCTTCACGAAGGTTAGACTGATAACAAGCTACACATATAAGTAGATTAACCGCAAATGGGAATGTATGTTACCCTTTCATCTCCGTCACGTAAGTTACAAGAAAATAGTACGTAAGTTATAGGTGTGAAAACTCCTTCCCATTTGATGTTTTATCTTGTCTAATGCAGTAGTACATACAGTATTCTCGAAACAAACGTGTCCCATCACAGAGTGATCGAATAAAATTCCCGCATATTACACCAAAACGGAATTTTTAAGTGCACTCTTTGCGCGGACGGATCAGTAATGTGGTCTTACCCCAAATTGATGTCCTGCATGTTACAAATCTTCACGAAGGTTAGACTGATATCAAGCTACACATATAACTAGATTAACCGCAAATGGGAATGTATGTGACCCATTCATCTCCGTCACGTAAGTTACAAGAAAATAGTACGTAATTTATAGGTGTGAAAACTCATTCCCATTTGATGTTTTATCTTGTCTAATGCAGTAGTACATTCAGTATTCTCGAAACAAACGTGTCCCATCACAAAGTGATCGAAAAAAATTCACGCATATCACACCAAAACG
>JAHLWY010001497.1:0-19370 GCA_020002185.1 Paraescarpia echinospica | reverse complement strand
TGAATAGTGATTTATTTTCGAGCACTTTGACATGGAACATGTTGTTACCGTGAATACTAAATGTACTACCGCATTATACAAAATAAAACACCAAATGGGAACGAGATTTCACACACGTATCTTACGTGTCATTTTATTGTAACTTACGTAACGGAGATGGAAGGGTAACACACATTCCCCTGTGTGGTTAATGCAGTTATGGGTGTAGCTTGATATCAGTCTATCTTTCGTTAAAATTTGTAACATTCAGTACATCTATTTGGTGTAAGACCACGTCAAGGATCCGTCCGCCATTGCCCTCTGAAAAAGTGCCCCATGAACATATAGTTTTGGTGTAATTTGTGATTTCTTTTCGAGAACATTGACGGGCAAAATGTTGGTACCGTGAAAACAGAATACATTACTGCAATAGACAAGATAACACGTAAATTCGGAACGAGTTTGCACACACGTATCTTACGTGGCAATTTATTGTAACATACGTGACGGAGATGAAAGGGTAACATACATTACCCTATGAGGTTAGTCCAGTTTTGCGTGCAGCTAGATTTTGATTGTAATTTGACATATATTTGGGATAAGACCACGTTAAAGATCCATCCGCCATTACCCTCTGAGTGAATGCTCCTTGAAAATACCGTTTTGGTGTGATTTTTTTATTTTTTTCTACTCTTTGACATGGAACATGTTGAATCAGTGAATACCGGAAGTACTACTGCATTAACGAAAATAAAACATCAAATGGGAACGACTTTTCACATGAGTATCTTACGTTGCATTTTATAGTAACTTACCTGACGGAGATGAAAGGGTAACATACATTCCTTTTTTTGCTAATCCAGTTATTTTTGTAGATTGATTTCAGTCATCCTTTCGTGAAGATTTGTAACACTCCGTACATTTATTTGGGGTAAGTCCACGATAAGAATCCGTCCGCTATTTCCCTCTGAAAGAGTGCCCCTTGAAATTACCGTTTTGGTGTGAGTTGTGATTTATTTTCGAGCATTTTGACATGGAACATGTTGGTACTGTGAATACTAAATGTACTGCTGCATTAATCAAAATAAAACATCAATTGGGAAAGAGTTTTCACACATACATCTATTTGGGGTAGGACCACGTTAAGGATCCGTCCGCTATTTCCCTGTGAAAAAGTGTCCCTTGAAAATATTTTTTTCGTGTTATTTGTGATTTATTTTCGTACAATTTCGTATGGAACATAACGGTACCATGAATATGGAATATACTACTACATTAGACAAAATAAAACATCAATTGGGAAAGAGTTTTCACACATACATCTATTTGGGGTAAGATCACGTCAATGATCCGTCCGCCATTAAACTCTGAAAGAGTGGCCTTAGAAAACACCATTCTGGTGTGATTTGTGAATTCTTTTCGAGCTCTTTGACATGGAACATGTTGGTTCCGTGAATACTGAATGTACTACTGCATTAAACAAAATATTACATCAAATGGGAACGACTTTTCACACTTGAATCTTACGTGCCATTTTATTGTAACTTACGTGACGGTGATGATAGGGTAACATACATTCCCCTATGTGGTCAATCCAGTAATATGTGTAGCTTGATAACAGTCTAACTATCGTTAAGATTTGTAACATTCCGTACATCTATTTGGGGTAAGACCACATTTAGGATCCGTCCGCCATTACCCTCAGAAAGAGAGACCTTTGTATATATCGTTTTGGTGTGATTTGTGATGATTTCTTATAGAGCATTTTGACAAGGAACGTGTTGGTCCGTGGATACTGAATGCACTATTTGCATTAGACAAGATAGCACATCAAATGGGAACGAGTTTTCCCACGCGTATCTTACGTGCTATTTCATTGTAACTTACGTGACGGAAAGAAAGGGATACTGTGTATTCCCTGTGTGGCTAATCCTGTTTCGTGTGTCGCTTGATTTCAGTCAAACATTCGTGAAGTTGGTAACAATTAGTACATCTATTTGGGGTAAGACCACGTTAAGGATCCGTCCGCTATTTCCCTGTGAAAAAGTGTCCCTTGAAAAAAAAATTTCTCGTGTGATTTGTGATTTATTTTCGTGCAATTTCGTATGGAACATAACGGTACCATGAATATGGAATATACTACTGCATTAGACAAAATAAAACATCAATTGGGAAAGAGTTTTCACACATACATCTATTTGGGGTAAGACCAGGTTAAGGATCAGTCCGCCATTTCCCTCTGAAAAAGTGCAGCTTCAAAATACAGTTTTGGTGTGATTTGTGAATTCTTTTGTAGCACTTTTACATGGAACATGACATGGTACATGTTGTTACTGTGAATACTGAATGTACAACTGCTTTAGAAAACATCAATACGGAAAGAGTTTTAAAACGCGTTTCCTACGTGCCATTTAATTTTAACTATCGTGACGGAGATGAAAGGATAACATACATTCCCCTGTGTGGTTAATCCTGTTATATGTGTAGCATGATATCAGTCTAAGTTCCGTGAAGAATTGTAACACTCATTACATCTATTTGGGGTACGATGACGTTAATGATCCATCCGCCATTACCCTCTCAAAAAGTACCCCTTGGAAATATATTTTTGGTGTGATTAGTGATTTATTTTCGAGCACTTTGACATGGAACATGTTGTTACCGTGAATACTAAATGTACTACAGCATTATACAAAATAAAACACCAAATGGGAACGAGATTTCACACACGTATCTTACGTGTCATTTTATTGTAACTTACGTAAAGGAGATGGAAGGGTAACACACATTCCCCTGTGTGGTTAATGCAGTTATGGGTGTAGCTTGCTATCAGTGTATCTTTCATTAACATTTGTAATATTCAATACAACTATTTGGTGTAAGACCACGTTAAGGATCCGTCCGCCATTGCCCTCTGAAAAAATGCCCCATGAACATATAGTTTTGGTGTAATTTGTGATTTCTTTTCGAGAACATTGACGTGCAAAATGTTGGTACCGTGAAAACAGAATACACTACTGCATTAGACAAGATAACACATAAATTCGGAACGAGTTTGCACACAAGTATCTTACGTGGCAATTTATTGTAACATACGTGACGGAGATGAAAGGGTAACATATATTACCCTATGAGGTTAGTCCAGTTTTGTGTGTAGCTTGATTTTGATTGTAATTTGACATCTTTTTGGAATAATACCACGTTAAGGATCCATCCGCCAATACCCTCTGAGTGAATGCTCCTTGAAAATACCGTTTTGGTGTGATTTTTTTATTTTTTTCTGGCTCTTTGACATGGAACATGTTGATTCCGTGAATACCGGAAGTACTACTGCATTAACGAAAATAAAACATCAAATGGGAGCGACTTTTCAAATGCGTATCTTACGTTCCATTTTATAGTAACTTACCTGACGGAGATGAAAGGGTAACACACATTCCCCTGTGTTGCTAATCCAGTTATTTTTGTAGATTGATTTCAGTCATCCTTTCGTGAAGATTTGTAATACTCCGTACATCTATTTGGGGTAAGTCCACGATAAGTATCCGTCCGCTATTTCCCTCTGAAAGAGTGCCCCTTGAAATTACCGTTTTGGTGTGAGTTGTGATTTATTTTTGAGCACTTTGACATGGATCAAGTTGGTACCGTGATTACTAAATGTACTGCTGCAATAATCAAAATAAACATCAATTGGGAAAGAGTTTTCACACGTACATCTATTTGGGGTAAGACCACGTTAAGGATCCGTCCGCTATTTCCCTGTGAAAAAGTGTCCCTTGACAATATTTTTTTCGTGTGATTTGTGATTTATTTTCGTGCAATTTCGTATGGAATATAACGATACCATGAATATGGAATATACTACTGCATTAGACAAAATAAAACATCAATTGGGAAAGAGTTTTCACACATACATCTATTTGGGGTAAGACCAGGTTAAGGATCAGTCCGCCATTACTCTCTGAAAAAGTGCAGCTTGAAAATACAGTTTTGGTGTGATTTGTGAATTCTTTTGTAGCACTTTGACATGGAACATGACATGGTACATGTTGTTACTGTGAATACTGAATGTACAACTGCTTTAGAAAACATAAAACATCAAAACGGAACGAGTTTTCAAACGCTTTTCCTACGTGCCATTTAATTGTATCTTACGTGACGGAGATGAAAGGATAACATACATTCCCCTGTGTGGTTAATCCTGTTATATGTGTAGCATGATATCAGTCTAAGTTCCGTGAAGAATTGTAACACTCATTACATCTATTTGGGGTACGATGACGTTAATGATCCATCCGCCATTACCCTCTCAAAAAGTACCCCTTGGAAATATATTTTTGGTGTGAATAGTGATTTATTTTCGAGCACTTTGACATGGAACATGTTGTTACCGTGAATACTAAATGTACTACCGCATTATACAAAATAAAACACCAAATGGGAACGAGATTTCACACACGTATCTTACGTGTCATTTTATTGTAACTTACGTAACGGAGATGGAAGGGTAACACACATTCCCCTGTGTGGTTAATGCAGTTATGGGTGTAGCTTGATATCAGTCTATCTTTCGTTAAAATTTGTAACATTCAGTACATCTATTTGGTGTAAGACCACGTCAAGGATCCGTCCGCCATTGCCCTCTGAAAAAGTGCCCCATGAACATATAGTTTTGGTGTAATTTGTGATTTCTTTTCGAGAACATTGACGGGCAAAATGTTGGTACCGTGAAAACAGAATACATTACTGCAATAGACAAGATAACACGTAAATTCGGAACGAGTTTGCACACACGTATCTTACGTGGCAATTTATTGTAACATACGTGACGGAGATGAAAGGGTAACATACATTACCCTATGAGGTTAGTCCAGTTTTGCGTGCAGCTAGATTTTGATTGTAATTTGACATATATTTGGGATAAGACCACGTTAAAGATCCATCCGCCATTACCCTCTGAGTGAATGCTCCTTGAAAATACCGTTTTGGTGTGATTTTTTTATTTTTTTCTACTCTTTGACATGGAACATGTTGAATCAGTGAATACCGGAAGTACTACTGCATTAACGAAAATAAAACATCAAATGGGAACGACTTTTCACATGAGTATCTTACGTTGCATTTTATAGTAACTTACCTGACGGAGATGAAAGGGTAACATACATTCCTTTTTTTGCTAATCCAGTTATTTTTGTAGATTGATTTCAGTCATCCTTTCGTGAAGATTTGTAACACTCCGTACATTTATTTGGGGTAAGTCCACGATAAGAATCCGTCCGCTATTTCCCTCTGAAAGAGTGCCCCTTGAAATTACCGTTTTGGTGTGAGTTGTGATTTATTTTCGAGCATTTTGACATGGAACATGTTGGTACTGTGAATACTAAATGTACTGCTGCATTAATCAAAATAAAACATCAATTGGGAAAGAGTTTTCACACATACATCTATTTGGGGTAGGACCACGTTAAGGATCCGTCCGCTATTTCCCTGTGAAAAAGTGTCCCTTGAAAATATTTTTTTCGTGTTATTTGTGATTTATTTTCGTACAATTTCGTATGGAACATAACGGTACCATGAATATGGAATATACTACTACATTAGACAAAATAAAACATCAATTGGGAAAGAGTTTTCACACATACATCTATTTGGGGTAAGATCACGTCAATGATCCGTCCGCCATTAAACTCTGAAAGAGTGGCCTTAGAAAACACCATTCTGGTGTGATTTGTGAATTCTTTTCGAGCTCTTTGACATGGAACATGTTGGTTCCGTGAATACTGAATGTACTACTGCATTAAACAAAATATTACATCAAATGGGAACGACTTTTCACACTTGAATCTTACGTGCCATTTTATTGTAACTTACGTGACGGTGATGATAGGGTAACATACATTCCCCTATGTGGTCAATCCAGTAATATGTGTAGCTTGATAACAGTCTAACTATCGTTAAGATTTGTAACATTCCGTACATCTATTTGGGGTAAGACCACATTTAGGATCCGTCCGCCATTACCCTCAGAAAGAGAGACCTTTGTATATATCGTTTTGGTGTGATTTGTGATGATTTCTTATAGAGCATTTTGACAAGGAACGTGTTGGTCCGTGGATACTGAATGCACTATTGCATTAGACAAGATAGCACATCAAATAGGAACGAGTTTTCCCACGCGTATCTTACGTGCTATTTCATTGTAACTTACGTGACGGAAATAAAGGGATACTGAGTATTCCCTGTGTGGCTAATCCTGTTTCGTGTGTCGCTTGATTTCAGTCAAACATTCGTGAAGTTGGTAACAATTAGTACATCTATTTGGGTTAAGACCACGTTAAGGATCCGTCCGCTATTTCCCTGTGAAAAAGTGTCCCTTGAAAAAAAAATTTCTCGTGTGATTTGTGATTTATTTTCGTGCAATTTCGTATGGAACATAACGGTACCATGAATATGGAATATACTACTGCATTAGACAAAATAAAACATCAATTGGGAAAGAGTTTTCACACATACATCTATTTGGGGTAAGACCAGGTTAAGGATCAGTCCGCCATTTCCCTCTGAAAAAGTGCAGCTTCAAAATACAGTTTTGGTGTGATTTGTGAATTCTTTTGTAGCACTTTTACATGGAACATGACATGGTACATGTTGTTACTGTGAATACTGAATGTACAACTGCTTTAGAAAACATCAAAACGGAAAGAGTTTTAAAACGCGTTTCCTCCGTGCCATTTAATTTTAACTATCGTGACGGAGATGAAAGGATAACATGCATTCCCCTGTGTGGTTAATCCTGTTATATGTGTAGCATGATATCAGTCTAAGTTCCGTGAAGAATTGTAACACTCATTACATCTATTTGGGGTACGATGACGTTAATGATCCATCCGCCATTACCCTCTCAAAAAGTACCCCTTGGAAATATATTTTTGGTGTGAATAGTGATTTATTTTCGAGCACTTTGACATGGAACATGTTGTTACCGTGAATACTAAATGTACTACCGCATTATACAAAATAAAACACCAAATGGGAACGAGATTTCACACACGTATCTTACGTGTCATTTTATTGTAACTTACGTAACGGAGATGGAAGGGTAACACACATTCCCCTGTGTGGTTAATGCAGTTATGGGTGTAGCTTGATATCAGTCTATCTTTCGTTAAAATTTGTAACATTCAGTACATCTATTTGGTGTAAGACCACGTCAAGGATCCGTCCGCCATTGCCCTCTGAAAAAGTGCCCCATGAACATATAGTTTTGGTGTAATTTGTGATTTCTTTTCGAGAACATTGACGGGCAAAATGTTGGTACCGTGAAAACAGAATACATTACTGCAATAGACAAGATAACACGTAAATTCGGAACGAGTTTGCACACACGTATCTTACGTGGCAATTTATTGTAACATACGTGACGGAGATGAAAGGGTAACATACATTACCCTATGAGGTTAGTCCAGTTTTGCGTGCAGCTAGATTTTGATTGTAATTTGACATATATTTGGGATAAGACCACGTTAAAGATCCATCCGCCATTACCCTCTGAGTGAATGCTCCTTGAAAATACCGTTTTGGTGTGATTTTTTTATTTTTTTCTACTCTTTGACATGGAACATGTTGAATCAGTGAATACCGGAAGTACTACTGCATTAACGAAAATAAAACATCAAATGGGAACGACTTTTCACATGAGTATCTTACGTTGCATTTTATAGTAACTTACCTGACGGAGATGAAAGGGTAACATACATTCCTTTTTTTGCTAATCCAGTTATTTTTGTAGATTGATTTCAGTCATCCTTTCGTGAAGATTTGTAACACTCCGTACATTTATTTGGGGTAAGTCCACGATAAGAATCCGTCCGCTATTTCCCTCTGAAAGAGTGCCCCTTGAAATTACCGTTTTGGTGTGAGTTGTGATTTATTTTCGAGCATTTTGACATGGAACATGTTGGTACTGTGAATACTAAATGTACTGCTGCATTAATCAAAATAAAACATCAATTGGGAAAGAGTTTTCACACATACATCTATTTGGGGTAGGACCACGTTAAGGATCCGTCCGCTATTTCCCTGTGAAAAAGTGTCCCTTGAAAATATTTTTTTCGTGTTATTTGTGATTTATTTTCGTACAATTTCGTATGGAACATAACGGTACCATGAATATGGAATATACTACTACATTAGACAAAATAAAACATCAATTGGGAAAGAGTTTTCACACATACATCTATTTGGGGTAAGATCACGTCAATGATCCGTCCGCCATTAAACTCTGAAAGAGTGGCCTTAGAAAACACCATTCTGGTGTGATTTGTGAATTCTTTTCGAGCTCTTTGACATGGAACATGTTGGTTCCGTGAATACTGAATGTACTACTGCATTAAACAAAATATTACATCAAATGGGAACGACTTTTCACACTTGAATCTTACGTGCCATTTTATTGTAACTTACGTGACGGTGATGATAGGGTAACATACATTCCCCTATGTGGTCAATCCAGTAATATGTGTAGCTTGATAACAGTCTAACTATCGTTAAGATTTGTAACATTCCGTACATCTATTTGGGGTAAGACCACATTTAGGATCCGTCCGCCATTACCCTCAGAAAGAGAGACCTTTGTATATATCGTTTTGGTGTGATTTGTGATGATTTCTTATAGAGCATTTTGACAAGGAACGTGTTGGTCCGTGGATACTGAATGCACTATTGCATTAGACAAGATAGCACATCAAATGGGAACGAGTTTTCCCACGCGTATCTTACGTGCTATTTCATTGTAACTTACGTGACGGAAATAAAGGGATACTGTGTATTCCCTGTGTGGCTAATCCTGTTTCGTGTGTCGCTTGATTTCAGTCAAACATTCGTGAAGTTGGTAACAATTAGTACATCTATTTGGGTTAAGACCACGTTAAGGATCCGTCCGCTATTTCCCTGTGAAAAAGTGTCCCTTGAAAAAAAAATTTCTCGTGTGATTTGTGATTTATTTTCGTGCAATTTCGTATGGAACATAACGGTACCATGAATATGGAATATACTACTGCATTAGACAAAATAAAACATCAATTGGGAAAGAGTTTTCACACATACATCTATTTGGGGTAAGACCAGGTTAAGGATCAGTCCGCCATTTCCCTCTGAAAAAGTGCAGCTTCAAAATACAGTTTTGGTGTGATTTGTGAATTCTTTTGTAGCACTTTTACATGGAACATGACATGGTACATGTTGTTACTGTGAATACTGAATGTACAACTGCTTTAGAAAACATCAAAACGGAAAGAGTTTTAAAACGCGTTTCCTCCGTGCCATTTAATTTTAACTATCGTGACGGAGATGAAAGGATAACATGCATTCCCCTGTGTGGTTAATCCTGTTATATGTGTAGCATGATATCAGTCTAAGTTCCGTGAAGAATTGTAACACTCATTACATCTATTTGGGGTACGATGACGTTAATGATCCATCCGCCATTACCCTCTCAAAAAGTACCCCTTGGAAATATATTTTTGGTGTGATTAGTGATTTATTTTCGAGCACTTTGACATGGAACATGTTGTTACCGTGAATACTAAATGTACTACAGCATTATACAAAATAAAACACCAAATGGGAACGAGATTTCACACACGTATCTTACGTGTCATTTTATTGTAACTTACGTAAAGGAGATGGAAGGGTAACACACATTCCCCTGTGTGGTTAATGCAGTTATGGGTGTAGCTTGCTATCAGTGTATCTTTCATTAACATTTGTAATATTCAATACAACTATTTGGTGTAAGACCACGTTAAGGATCCGTCCGCCATTGCCCTCTGAAAAAATGCCCCATGAACATATAGTTTTGGTGTAATTTGTGATTTCTTTTCGAGAACATTGACGTGCAAAATGTTGGTACCGTGAAAACAGAATACACTACTGCATTAGACAAGATAACACATAAATTCGGAACGAGTTTGCACACAAGTATCTTACGTGGCAATTTATTGTAACATACGTGACGGAGATGAAAGGGTAACATATATTACTCTATGAGGTTAGTCCAGTTTTGTGAGTAGCTTGATTTTGTGTGTAGCTTGACATCTATTTGGGATAAGACAACGTTAAGAATCCATCCGGCATTACTCTCTGAATGAATGCTCCTTGAAAATACTGTTTTGGTGTGACTTTTCTATTTTTGTCTTGCTCTTTGACATGAAACATGATGGTTCCGTGAATACCGGAAGTATTTCTGCATTAACCAAAATAAAACATCAAATGGGAACGACTTTTCACATGTGTATCTTACGTTGCATTTTATAGTAACTTACGTGACGGAGATGAAAGGATAACATACATTCCCCTGTGTGGTTAATCCTGTTATATGGGTAGCATGATATCAGTCTAAGTTCCGTGAAGAATTGTAACACTCATTACATCTATTTGGGGTACGACGACGTTAATGATCCGTCCGCCATTACCCTCTGAAAAAGTGCCCCTTGAAAATGTATTTTTGGTGTGATTTGTGATATATTTTCGAGAATTTTGACATGGAACATGTTGGTACCGTGAATACTAAATGTACTACCGTATTAGACAAAATAAAACACCAAATGGGAACAAGATTTCACACACTTTCGTGTCATTTTATTGAATCTTACGTGACGGAGATGAAAGGGTAACACACATTCCCCTGTGTGTTTAATGCTGTTATGGGTGTAGATTGCTATCAGTCTATCTTTCGTTAAGATTTGTAACATTCAGTACATCTATTTGGTGCAAGACCACGTTAAGGATCCGTCCGCCATTGCCCTCTGAAAAAGTGCCCCATAAACATATAGTTTTGGTGTAATTTGTGATTTCTTTTCGAGAACATTGACGTGCAACATGTTTGTACCGTGAAAACAGAATACACTACTGCATCAGACAAGATAACACAAACATTGGGAACGAGTTTTCACAAGCGTATCTTACGTGGCAATTTATTGTAACATACGTAACGGAGATGAAAGGGTAACATACATTACCCTATGAGGTTAGTCCAGTTTTGTGTGTAGCTTGATTTTGATTGTAATTTGACATCTATTTGGGATAAGACCACGTTAAGGATCCATCCGCCATTACCCTCTGAGTGAATGCTCCTTGAAAATACCGTTTTGGTGTGATTTTTTTTTCTTCTAGCTCTTTGACATGGAACATGTTGATTCCGTGAATACCGGAAGTACTACTGCATTAACGAAAATAAAACATCAAATGGGAACGATTTTCACATGAGCATCTTACGTTGCATTTTATAGTAACTTACCTGACGGAGATGAAAGGGTAACATACATTCCCCTGTGTTGTTAATCCAGTTATTTTTGTAGATTGATTTCAGTCATCCTTTCGTGAAGATTTGTAACACTCCGTACATCTATTTGGGGTAAGTCCACGATAAGTATCCGTCCGCTATTTCCCTCTGAAAGAGTGCCCCTTGAAATTACCGTTTTGGTGTGAGTTGTGATTTATTTTCGAGCACTTTGACATGGATCATGTTGGTACCGTGAATACTAAATGTACCGCTGCATTAATCAAAATAAAACATCAAATATTGCCCTCTGAAAAAGTGCCCCATGAATATATAGTTTTGGTGTAATTTGTGATTTCTTTTCGAGAACATTGACGTGCAAAATGTTGGTACCGTGAAAACAGAATACACTACTGCATTAGACAAGATAACACATAAATTCGGAACGAGTTTGCACACACGTATCTTACGTGGCATTTTATTGTAACATACGTGACGGAGATGAAAGGGTAACATATATTACCCTATGAGGTTAGTCCAGTTTTGTGAGTAGCTTGATTTTGTGTGTAGCTTGACATCTATTTGGGATAAGACCACGTTAAGGATCCATCCGTCATTACTCTCTGAATGAATGCTCCTTGAAAATTCTGTTCTGGTGTGACTTTTGAATTTTGTTCTTGATCTTTGACTTGAAACATGATGGTTCCGTGAATACCGGAAGTATTTCTGCATTAACCAAAATAAAACATCAAATGGGAACGACTTTTCACATGTGTATCTTACGTTGCATTTTATAGTAACTTACCTGACGGAGTTGAAATGGTAAAATACATTCCCCTGTGTTGTTAATCCAGTTATTTTTGTAGATTGATTTTAGTCATCCTTTCGTTAAAATTTGTAACATTCAGTACATCTATTTGGTGTATGACCACGTCAAGGATCCATCCGCCATTGCCCTCTGAAAAAGTGCCCCATAAACATATAGTTTTGGTGTAATTTGTGATTTTTTTTCGAGAACATTGACGTGCAACATGTTTGTACCGTGAAAACAGAATACACTACTGCATCAGACAAGATAACACATACATTGGGAACGAGTTTTCACACGCGAATCTTACGTGGTAATTTATTGTAACATACGTGACGGAGATGAAAGGGTAACATACATTACCCTATGAGGTTAGTCCAGTTTTGTGTGTAGCTTGATTTTGATTGTAATTTGACATCTTTTTGGGATAATACCACGTTAAGGATCCATCCGCCAATACCCTCTGAGTGAATGCTCCTTGAAAATACCGTTTTGGTGTGATTTTTTAATTTTTTTCTGGCTCTTTGACATGGAACATGTTGATTCCGTGAATACCGGAAGTACTACTGCATTAACGAAAATAAAACATCAAATGGGAGCGACTTTTCAAATGCGTATCTTACGTTCCATTTTATAGTAACTTACCTGACGGAGATGAAAGGGTAACATACATTCCCCTGTGTTGTTAATCCAGTTATTTTTGTAGATTGATTTCAGTCATCCTTTCGTGAAGATTTGTAATACTCCGTACATCTATTTGGGGTAAGTCCACGATAAGTATCCGTCCGCTATTTCCCTCTGAAAGAGTGCCCCTTGAAATTACCGTTTTGGTGTGAGTTGTGATTTATGTTTGAGCACTTTGACATGGATCAAGTTGGTACCGTGATTACTAAATGTACTGCTGCAATAATCAAAATAAACATCAATTGGGAAAGAGTTTTCACACGTACATCTATTTGGGGTAAGACCACGTTAAGGATCCGTCCGCTATTTCCCTGTGAAAAAGTGTCCCTTGACAATATTTTTTTCGTGTGATTTGTGATTTATTTTCGTGCAATTTCGTATGGAATATAACGATACCATGAATATGGAATATACTACTGCATTAGACAAAATAAAACATCAATTGGGAAAGAGTTTTCACACATACATCTATTTGGGGTAAGACCAGGTTAAGGATCAGTCCGCCATTACTCTCTGAAAAAGTGCAGCTTGAAAATACAGTTTTGGTGTGATTTGTGAATTCTTTTGTAGCACTTTGACATGGAACATGACATGGTACATGTTGTTACTGTGAATACTGAATGTACAACTGCTTTAGAAAACATAAAACATCAAAACGGAACGAGTTTTCAAACGCTTTTCCTACGTGCCATTTAATTTTATCTTACGTGACGGAGATGAAAGGATAACATACATTCCCCTGTGTGGTTAATCCTGTTATATGTGTAGCATGATATCAGTCTAAGTTCCGTGAAGAATTGTAACACTCATTACATCTATTTGGGGTACGATGACGTTAATGATCCATCCGCCATTACCCTCTCAAAAAGTACCCCTTGGAAATATATTTTTGGTGTGAATAGTGATTTATTTTCGAGCACTTTGACATGGAACATGTTGTTACCGTGAATACTAAATGTACTACCGCATTATACAAAATAAAACACCAAATGGGAACGAGATTTCACACACGTATCTTACGTGTCATTTTATTGTAACTTACGTAACGGAGATGGAAGGGTAACACACATTCCCCTGTGTGGTTAATGCAGTTATGGGTGTAGCTTGATATCAGTCTATCTTTCGTTAAAATTTGTAACATTCAGTACATCTATTTGGTGTAAGACCACGTCAAGGATCCGTCCGCCATTGCCCTCTGAAAAAGTGCCCCATGAACATATAGTTTTGGTGTAATTTGTGATTTCTTTTCGAGAACATTGACGGGCAAAATGTTGGTACCGTGAAAACAGAATACATTACTGCAATAGACAAGATAACACGTAAATTCGGAACGAGTTTGCACACACGTATCTTACGTGGCAATTTATTGTAACATACGTGACGGAGATGAAAGGGTAACATACATTACCCTATGAGGTTAGTCCAGTTTTGCGTGCAGCTAGATTTTGATTGTAATTTGACATATATTTGGGATAAGACCACGTTAAAGATCCATCCGCCATTACCCTCTGAGTGAATGCTCCTTGAAAATACCGTTTTGGTGTGATTTTTTTATTTTTTTCTACTCTTTGACATGGAACATGTTGAATCAGTGAATACCGGAAGTACTACTGCATTAACGAAAATAAAACATCAAATGGGAACGACTTTTCACATGAGTATCTTACGTTGCATTTTATAGTAACTTACCTGACGGAGATGAAAGGGTAACATACATTCCTTTTTTTGCTAATCCAGTTATTTTTGTAGATTGATTTCAGTCATCCTTTCGTGAAGATTTGTAACACTCCGTACATTTATTTGGGGTAAGTCCACGATAAGAATCCGTCCGCTATTTCCCTCTGAAAGAGTGCCCCTTGAAATTACCGTTTTGGTGTGAGTTGTGATTTATTTTCGAGCATTTTGACATGGAACATGTTGGTACTGTGAATACTAAATGTACTGCTGCATTAATCAAAATAAAACATCAATTGGGAAAGAGTTTTCACACATACATCTATTTGGGGTAGGACCACGTTAAGGATCCGTCCGCTATTTCCCTGTGAAAAAGTGTCCCTTGAAAATATTTTTTTCGTGTTATTTGTGATTTATTTTCGTACAATTTCGTATGGAACATAACGGTACCATGAATATGGAATATACTACTACATTAGACAAAATAAAACATCAATTGGGAAAGAGTTTTCACACATACATCTATTTGGGGTAAGATCACGTCAATGATCCGTCCGCCATTAAACTCTGAAAGAGTGGCCTTAGAAAACACCATTCTGGTGTGATTTGTGAATTCTTTTCGAGCTCTTTGACATGGAACATGTTGGTTCCGTGAATACTGAATGTACTACTGCATTAAACAAAATATTACATCAAATGGGAACGACTTTTCACACTTGAATCTTACGTGCCATTTTATTGTAACTTACGTGACGGTGATGATAGGGTAACATACATTCCCCTATGTGGTCAATCCAGTAATATGTGTAGCTTGATAACAGTCTAACTATCGTTAAGATTTGTAACATTCCGTACATCTATTTGGGGTAAGACCACATTTAGGATCCGTCCGCCATTACCCTCAGAAAGAGAGACCTTTGTATATATCGTTTTGGTGTGATTTGTGATGATTTCTTATAGAGCATTTTGACAAGGAACGTGTTGGTCCGTGGATACTGAATGCACTATTTGCATTAGACAAGATAGCACATCAAATGGGAACGAGTTTTCCCACGCGTATCTTACGTGCTATTTCATTGTAACTTACGTGACGGAAAGAAAGGGATACTGTGTATTCCCTGTGTGGCTAATCCTGTTTCGTGTGTCGCTTGATTTCAGTCAAACATTCGTGAAGTTGGTAACAATTAGTACATCTATTTGGGGTAAGACCACGTTAAGGATCCGTCCGCTATTTCCCTGTGAAAAAGTGTCCCTTGAAAAAAAAATTTCTCGTGTGATTTGTGATTTATTTTCGTGCAATTTCGTATGGAACATAACGGTACCATGAATATGGAATATACTACTGCATTAGACAAAATAAAACATCAATTGGGAAAGAGTTTTCACACATACATCTATTTGGGGTAAGACCAGGTTAAGGATCAGTCCGCCATTTCCCTCTGAAAAAGTGCAGCTTCAAAATACAGTTTTGGTGTGATTTGTGAATTCTTTTGTAGCACTTTTACATGGAACATGACATGGTACATGTTGTTACTGTGAATACTGAATGTACAACTGCTTTAGAAAACATCAATACGGAAAGAGTTTTAAAACGCGTTTCCTACGTGCCATTTAATTTTAACTATCGTGACGGAGATGAAAGGATAACATACATTCCCCTGTGTGGTTAATCCTGTTATATGTGTAGCATGATATCAGTCTAAGTTCCGTGAAGAATTGTAACACTCATTACATCTATTTGGGGTACGATGACGTTAATGATCCATCCGCCATTACCCTCTCAAAAAGTACCCCTTGGAAATATATTTTTGGTGTGATTAGTGATTTATTTTCGAGCACTTTGACATGGAACATGTTGTTACCGTGAATACTAAATGTACTACAGCATTATACAAAATAAAACACCAAATGGGAACGAGATTTCACACACGTATCTTACGTGTCATTTTATTGTAACTTACGTAAAGGAGATGGAAGGGTAACACACATTCCCCTGTGTGGTTAATGCAGTTATGGGTGTAGCTTGCTATCAGTGTATCTTTCATTAACATTTGTAATATTCAATACAACTATTTGGTGTAAGACCACGTTAAGGATCCGTCCGCCATTGCCCTCTGAAAAAATGCCCCATGAACATATAGTTTTGGTGTAATTTGTGATTTCTTTTCGAGAACATTGACGTGCAAAATGTTGGTACCGTGAAAACAGAATACACTACTGCATTAGACAAGATAACACATAAATTCGGAACGAGTTTGCACACAAGTATCTTACGTGGCAATTTATTGTAACATACGTGACGGAGATGAAAGGGTAACATATATTACCCTATGAGGTTAGTCCAGTTTTGTGTGTAGCTTGATTTTGATTGTAATTTGACATCTTTTTGGGATAATACCACGTTAAGGATCCATCCGCCAATACCCTCTGAGTGAATGCTCCTTGAAAATACCGTTTTGGTGTGATTTTTTTATTTTTTTCTGGCTCTTTGACATGGAACATGTTGATTCCGTGAATACCGGAAGTACTACTGCATTAACGAAAATAAAACATCAAATGGGAGCGACTTTTCAAATGCGTATCTTACGTTCCATTTTATAGTAACTTACCTGACGGAGATGAAAGGGTAACACACATTCCCCTGTGTTGCTAATCCAGTTATTTTTGTAGATTGATTTCAGTCATCCTTTCGTGAAGATTTGTAATACTCCGTACATCTATTTGGGGTAAGTCCACGATAAGTATCCGTCCGCTATTTCCCTCTGAAAGAGTGCCCCTTGAAATTACCGTTTTGGTGTGAGTTGTGATTTATTTTTGAGCACTTTGACATGGATCAAGTTGGTACCGTGATTACTAAATGTACTGCTGCAATAATCAAAATAAACATCAATTGGGAAAGAGTTTTCACACGTACATCTATTTGGGGTAAGACCACGTTAAGGATCCGTCCGCTATTTCCCTGTGAAAAAGTGTCCCTTGACAATATTTTTTTCGTGTGATTTGTGATTTATTTTCGTGCAATTTCGTATGGAATATAACGATACCATGAATATGGAATATACTACTGCATTAGACAAAATAAAACATCAATTGGGAAAGAGTTTTCACACATACATCTATTTGGGGTAAGACCAGGTTAAGGATCAGTCCGCCATTACTCTCTGAAAAAGTGCAGCTTGAAAATACAGTTTTGGTGTGATTTGTGAATTCTTTTGTAGCACTTTGACATGGAACATGACATGGTACATGTTGTTACTGTGAATACTGAATGTACAACTGCTTTAGAAAACATAAAACATCAAAACGGAACGAGTTTTCAAACGCTTTTCCTACGTGCCATTTAATTGTATCTTACGTGACGGAGATGAAAGGATAACATACATTCCCCTGTGTGGTTAATCCTGTTATATGTGTAGCATGATATCAGTCTAAGTTCCGTGAAGAATTGTAACACTCATTACATCTATTTGGGGTACGATGACGTTAATGATCCATCCGCCATTACCCTCTCAAAAAGTACCCCTTGGAAATATATTTTTGGTGTGAATAGTGATTTATTTTCGAGCACTTTGACATGGAACATGTTGTTACCGTGAATACTAAATGTACTACCGCATTATACAAAATAAAACACCAAATGGGAACGAGATTTCACACACGTATCTTACGTGTCATTTTATTGTAACTTACGTAACGGAGATGGAAGGGTAACACACATTCCCCTGTGTGGTTAATGCAGTTATGGGTGTAGCTTGATATCAGTCTATCTTTCGTTAAAATTTGTAACATTCAGTACATCTATTTGGTGTAAGACCACGTCAAGGATCCGTCCGCCATTGCCCTCTGAAAAAGTGCCCCATGAACATATAGTTTTGGTGTAATTTGTGATTTCTTTTCGAGAACATTGACGGGCAAAATGTTGGTACCGTGAAAACAGAATACATTACTGCAATAGACAAGATAACACGTAAATTCGGAACGAGTTTGCACACACGTATCTTACGTGGCAATTTATTGTAACATACGTGACGGAGATGAAAGGGTAACATACATTACCCTATGAGGTTAGTCCAGTTTTGCGTGCAGCTAGATTTTGATTGTAATTTGACATATATTTGGGATAAGACCACGTTAAAGATCCATCCGCCATTACCCTCTGAGTGAATGCTCCTTGAAAATACCGTTTTGGTGTGATTTTTTTATTTTGTTCTACTCTTTGACATGGAACATGTTGAATCAGTGAATACCGGAAGTACTACTGCATTAACGAAAATAAAACATCAAATGGGAACGACTTTTCACATGAGTATCTTACGTTGCATTTTATAGTAACTTACCTGACGGAGATGAAAGGGTAACATACATTCCTTTTTTTGCTAATCCAGTTATTTTTGTAGATTGATTTCAGTCATCCTTTCGTGAAGATTTGTAACACTCCGTACATTTATTTGGGGTAAGTCCACGATAAGAATCCGTCCGCTATTTCCCTCTGAAAGAGTGCCCCTTGAAATTACCGTTTTGGTGTGAGTTGTGATTTATTTTCGAGCATTTTGACATGGAACATGTTGGTACTGTGAATACTAAATGTACTGCTGCATTAATCAAAATAAAACATCAATTGGGAAAGAGTTTTCACACATACATCTATTTGGGGTAGGACCACGTTAAGGATCCGTCCGCTATTTCCCTGTGAAAAAGTGTCCCTTGAAAATATTTTTTTCGTGTTATTTGTGATTTATTTTCGTACAATTTCGTATGGAACATAACGGTACCATGAATATGGAATATACTACTACATTAGACAAAATAAAACATCAATTGGGAAAGAGTTTTCACACATACATCTATTTGGGGTAAGATCACGTCAATGATCCGTCCGCCATTAAACTCTGAAAGAGTGGCCTTAGAAAACACCATTCTGGTGTGATTTGTGAATTCTTTTCGAGC
>JAHLWY010001496.1:0-19378 GCA_020002185.1 Paraescarpia echinospica | reverse complement strand
CAACTACCACCACTATTTTGTGAGGATGTCTGTCAGGGTAGTGTTGTCAACTACCACTACTAGATTGTGAGGATGTCTGCCAGTGTAGTGTAGCGACCAACCACCACTAGCTTGTGAGGATGTTTTCCTGGGGTAGTGTAGTCAACTACCACCACTAGCTTGTGAAGATGTCTGCCAGGGTAGTGTTGTAAACTACCATCACTAGCTTGTGAGGATGTCTGCCTGGATAGTGTAGCGACCAACCACCACTAGCTTGTGAGGATGTATGCCTGGGGTAGTGTCGTCAACTACCACCACTAGCTTGTGAGGATGTCTGTCAGGTTAGTGTAGTCAACTACCACCACTAACTTGTGAGGATGTCTGTCAGGGTAGTGTAGTCAACTACCACCACTAGCTTGTGAGGATGTCTGCCAGGGTAGTGTAGTCAACTACAACCACTAGCTTGTGAGGATATCTGTCAAGGTAGAGTAATAAATTACCATCACCAGCTTGTGAGGATGTCTGTCATGGTACTATAGTCAACTACCACCACTAGCTTGTGAGGATGTCTGTCAGGTTAGTGTAGTCAACTACAACCACTAGCTTGCGAGGATGTCTGTCAAGGTAGTATAGTCAACTACCATCATCACTAGCGTGAGAGGATGTCTGCCAGGGTAGAGTAGTCAACTACCACCACTAGCTTGTGAGGATGTCTGTCAGCGTAGTGTAGTCAACTACCACCACTAACTTGTGAGGATGTCTGCCAGGGTAGTGTAGTCAACTACCACCACTAGCTTGTGAGTATGTCTGCCAGGGTAGTGTAATCAACTACCACCACTAGCTTGTGAAGATGTCTGCCAGGGTAGTGTTGTAAACTACCATCACTAGCTTGTGAGGATGTCTGCCTGGATAGTGTAGCGACCAACCACCACTAGCTTGTGAGGATGTATGCCTGGGGTAGTGTAGTCAACTACCACCACTAGCTTGTGAGGATGTCTGTCAGGTTAGTGTAGTCAACTACCACCACTAACTAGTGAGGATGTCTGCCAGGGTAGTGTAGTCAACTACAACCACTAGCTTGTAAGGATGTCTGTCAGGGTAGAGTAATCAACTACCATCACCAGCTTGTGAGGATGTCTGTCTTGGTACTATAGTCAACTACCACCACTAGCTTGTGAGGATGTCTGTCAGATTAGTGTAGTCAACTACAACCACTAGCTTGTGAGGATGTCTGTCAATTTAGTATAGTCAACTACCATCACTAGCGTGAGAGGATGTCTGCCAGGGTAGAGTAGTCAACTACAATCACTAGCTTGTGAGGTTGACTGTAAGGGTAGTGTAGTCAACTACCACCACTAGCTTGTGAGGATGTCTGTCAGCGTAGTGTAGTCAACTACCACCACTAACTTGTGAGGATGTCTGCCAGGGTAGTGTGGTCAATTACCACCATTAGATTGTGAGGATGTCTGCCAGGGTAGTGTAATCAACTACCACCACTAGTTTGTGAGGATGTCTGTCAGGGTAGTGTTGTCAACTACCACTACTAGATTGTGAGGATGTCTGCCAGGGTAGTGTAGCGACCAACCACCACTAGGTTGTGAGGATGTTTGCCTGGGGTAGTGTAGTCAACTACCACCACTAGCTTGTGAGGATGTCTGCCAGGGTAGTGTTGTCAACTACCATCACTAGCTTGTGAGGATGTCTGCCAGGGTAGTGTAGTCAACTACCACCACTAGCTTGTGGGGATGTCTGCCAGGGTAGTGTAGTCAACTACGACCACTAGCTTGTGAGGATGTCTGCAAAGGTAGTGTAGTCAACTACCACCACTAGCTTGTGAGGATGTCTGTCAAAGTAGTGTAGGCAACTTACCACCACTAGCTTGTGAGGATGTCTGTCAGGGTAGTGTAGTCAACTTACCACCACTAGCTTGTGATGATGTCTGTCAGGGTAGTGTAGTCAACTAACACCACTAGCTTGTGTGGATGTCTGTCAGGGTAGTGTAATAGTTCGGTCGGTGGGATAGGCGTGTACCACGATCCATTGCTTCCTCTTCTTAAGAACAGACATCCTCACAAGCTAGTGGTGGGACCCACCACTAGTTTGTGAGGATGTCTGTCAGGGTAGTATAGTCAACTACCACCACTAGCTTGTGAGGATGTCTGTCAAAGAAGTGTAGGCAACTTACCACTACTAGCTTGTGAGGATGTCTGTCAGGGTAGTGTAGTCAACTACAACCACTAGCTTGTGAGGATGTCTGTCAGGGTAGAGTAATCAACTACCATCACCAGCTTGTGAGGATGTCTGTCTTGGTACTATAGTCAACTACCACCACTAGCTTGTGAGGATGTCTGTCAGGTTAGTGTAGTCAACTACAACCACTAGCTTGTGAGGATGTCTGCAAAGGTAGTGTAGGCAACTTACCACCACTAGCTTGTGAGGATGTCTGTCAGGGTAGTGTAGTCAACTTGCCACCACTAGCTTGTGATGATGTCTGTCAGGGTAGTGTAGTCAACCAACACCACTAGCTTGTGTGGATGCCTGTCAGGGTAGTGAAATAGTTCGGTCGGTGGGATAGGCGTGTAATACGATCCATTGCTTCCTCTTCTTAAGAACAGACATCCTCACAAGCTAGTGGTGGGACCCACCACTAGTTTGTGAGGATGTCTGTCAGGGTAGTATAGTCAACTACCACCACTAGCTTGTGGGGATGTCTGCCAGGGTAGTGTAGTCAACTACCACCACTAGCTTGTGAGGATGTCTGCAAAGGTAGTGTAGTCAACTACCACCACTAGCTTGTGAGGATGTCTGTCAAAGTAGTGTAGGCAACTTACCACCACTAGCTTGTGAGGATGTCTGTCAGGGTAGTGTAGTCAACTTACCACCACTAGCTTGTGATGATGTCTGTCAGGGTAGTGTAGTCAACTAACACCACTAGCTTGTGTGGATGTCTGTCAGGGTAGTGTAATAGTTCGGTCGGTGGGATAGGCGTGTACCACGATCCATTGCTTCCTCTTCTTAAGAACAGACATCCTCACAAGCTAGTGGTGGGACCCACCACTAGTTTGTGAGGATGTCTGTCAGGGTAGTATAGTCAACTACCACCACTAGCTTGTGAGGATGTCTGTCAAAGAAGTGTAGGCAACTTACCACTACTAGCTTGTGAGGATGTCTGTCAGGGTAGTGTAGTCAACTACCACCACTAGCTTGTGAGGATGTCTGTCAGGGTAGAGTAATCAACTACCATCACCAGCTTGTGAGGATGTCTGTCTTGGTACTATAGTCAACTACCACCACTAGCTTGTGAGGATGTCTGTCAGGTTAGTGTAGTCAACTACAACCACTAGCTTGTGAGGATGTCTGTCAAGGTAGTATAGTCAACTACCATCACTAGCGTGAGAGGATGTCTGCCAGGGTAGAGTAGTCACCTACCATCACTAGCTTGTGAGGTTGACTGTAAGGGTAGTGTAGTCAACTACCACCACTAGCTTGTGAGGATGTCTGTCAGCGTAGTGTAGTCAACTACCACCACTAACTTGTGAGGATGTCTGCCAGGGTAGTGTAGTCAATTACCACCATTAGATTGTGAGGATGTCTGCCAGGGTAGAGTAATCAACTACAACCACTAGTTTGTGAGGATGTCTGTCAGGGTAGTGTTGTCAACTACCACTACTAGATTGTGAGGATGTCTGCCTGGGTAGTGTAGCAACCAACCACCACTAGGTTGTGAGGATGTTTGCCTGGGGTAGTGTAGTCAACTACCACCACTAGCTTGTGAGGATGTCTGCCAGGGTAGTGTTGTCAACTACCATCACTAGCTTGTGAGGATGTCTGCCAGAGTAGTGTAGTCAACTACCACCACTAGCTTGTGAGTATGTCTGCCAGGGTAGTGTAATCAACTACCACCACTATTTTGTGAGGATGTCTGTCAGGGTAGTGTTGTCAACTACCACTACTAGATTGTGAGGATGTCTGCCAGTGTAGTGTAGCGACCAACCACCACTAGCTTGTGAGGATGTTTTCCTGGGGTAGTGTAGTCAACTACCACCACTAGCTTGTGAAGATGTCTGCCAGGGTAGTGTTGTAAACTACCATCACTAGCTTGTGAGGATGTCTGCCTGGATAGTGTAGCGACCAACCACCACTAGCTTGTGAGGATGTATGCCTGGGGTAGTGTAGTCAACTACCACCACTAGCTTGTGAGGATGTCTGTCAGGTTAGTGTAGTCTACTACCACCACTAACTTGTGAGGATGTCTGCCAGGGTAGTGTAGTCAACTACAACCACTAGCTTGTAAGGATGTCTGTCAGGGTAGAGTAATCAACTACCATCACCAGCTTGTGAGGATGTCTGTCTTGGTACTATAGTCAACTACCACCACTAGCTTGTGAGGATGTCTGTCAGATTAGTGTAGTCAACTACAACCACTAGCTTGTGAGGATGTCTGTCAAGGTAGTATAGTCAACTACCATCACTAGCGTGAGAGGATGTCTGCCAGGGTAGAGTAGTCAACTACCATCACTAGCTTGTGAGGTTGACTGTAAGGGTAGTGTAGTCAACTACCACCACTAGCTTGTGAGGATGTCTGTCAGCGTAGTGTAGTCAACTACCACCACTAACTTGTGAGGATGTCTGCCAGGGTAGTGTGGTCAATTACCACCATTAGATTGTGAGGATGTCTGCCAGGGTAGTGTAATCAACTACCACCACTAGTTTGTGAGGATGTCTTTCAGGGTAGTGTTGTCAACTACCACTACTAGATTGTGAGGATGTCTGCCAGGGTAGTGTAGCGACCAACCACCACTAGGTTGTGAGGATGTTTGCCTGGGGTAGTGTAGTCAACTACCACCACTAGCTTGTGAGGATGTCTGCCAGGGTAGTGTTGTCAACTACCATCACTAGCTTGTGAGGATGTCTGCCAGGGTCTTGTAGTCAACTACCACCACTAGCTTGTGGGGATGTCTGCCAGGGTAGTGTAGTCAACTACGACCACTAGCTTGTGAGGATGTCTGCAAAGGTAGTGTAGTCAACTACCACCACTAGCTTGTGAGGATGTCTGTCAAAGTAGTGTAGGCAACTTACCACCACTAGCTTGTGAGGATGTCTGTCAGGGTAGTGTAGTCAACTTACCACCACTAGCTTGTGATGATGTCTGTCAGGGTAGTGTAGTCAACTAACACCACTAGCTTGTGTGGATGTCTGTCAGGGTAGTGTAATAGTTCGGTCGGTGGGATAGGCGTGTACCACGATCCATTGCTTCCTCTTCTTAAGAACAGACATCCTCACAAGCTAGTGGTGGGACCCACCACTAGTTTGTGAGGATGTCTGTCAGGGTAGTATAGTCATCTACCACCACTAGCTTGTGAGGATGTCTGTCAAAGAAGTGTAGGCAACTTACCACTACTAGCTTGTGAGGATGTCTGTCAGGGTAATGTAGTCAACTACCACCACTAGCTTGTGAGGATGTCTGTCAGGGTAGAGTAATCAACTACCATCACCAGCTTGTGAGGATATCTGTCTTGGTACTATAGTCAACTACCACCACTAGCTTGTGAGGATGTCTGTCAGGTTAGTGTAGTCAACTACAACCACTAGCTTGTGAGGATGTCTGCAAAGGTAGTGTAGTCAACTACCACCACTAGCTTGTGAGGATATCTGTCAAAGTAGTGTAGGCAACTTACCACCACTAGCTTGTGAGGATGTCTGTCAGGGTAGTGTAGTCAACTTACCACCACTAGCTTGTGATGATGTCTGTCAGGGTAGTGTAGTCAACCAACACCACTAGCTTGTGTGGATGTCTGTCAGGGTAGTGAAATAGTTCGGTCGGTGGGATAGGCGTGTACTACGATCCATTGCTTCCTCTTCTTAAGAACAGACATCCTCACAAGCTAGTGGTGGGACCCACCACTAGTTTGTGAGGATGTCTGTCAGGGTAGTATAGTCAACTACCACCACTAGCTTGTGGAGATGTCTGCCAGGGTAGTGTAGTCAACTACCACCACTAGCTTATGAGGATGTCTGCAAAGGTAGTGTAGTCAACTACCACCACTAGCTTGTGAGGATGTCTGTCAAAGTAGTGTAGGCAACTTACCACCACTAGCTTGTGAGGATGTCTGTCAGGGTAGTGTAGTCAACTTACCACCTCTAGCTTGTGATGATGTCTGTCAGGGTAGTGTAGTCAACTAACACCACTAGCTTGTGTAGATGTCTGTCAGGGTAGTGTAATAGTTCGGTCGGTGGGATAGGCGTGTACCACGATCCATTGCTTCCTCTTCTTAAGAACAGACATCCTCACAAGCTAGTGGTGGGACCCACCACTAGTTTGTGAGGATGTCTGTCAGGGTAGTATAGTCAACTACCACCACTAGCTTGTGAGGATGTCTGTCAAAGAAGTGTAGGCAACTTACCACTACTAGCTTGTGAGGATGTCTGTCAGGGTAGTGTAGTCAACTACCACCACTAGCTTGTGAGGATGTCTGTCAGGGTAGAGTAATCAACTACCATCACCAGCTTGTGAGGATGTCTGTCTTGGTACTATAGTCAACTACCACCACTAGCTTGTGAGGATGTCTGTCAGGTTAGTGTAGTCAACTACAACCACTAGCTTGTGAGGATGTCTGTCAAGGTAGTATAGTCAACTACCATCACTAGCGTGAGAGGATGTCTGCCAGGGTAGAGTAGTCACCTACCATCACTAGCTTGTGAGGTTGACTGTAAGGGTAGTGTAGTCAACTACCACCACTAGCTTGTGAGGATGTCTGTCAGCGTAGTGTAGTCAACTACCACCACTAACTTGTGAGGATGTCTGCCAGGGTAGTGTAGTCAACTACCACCACTAGATTGTGAGGATGTCTGCCAGGGTAGTGTAATCAACTACAACCACTAGTTTGTGAGGATGTCTGTCAGGGTAGTGTTGTCAACTACCACTACTAGATTGTGAGGATGTCTGCCTGGGTAGTGTAGCGACCAACCACCACTAGGTTGTGAGGATGTTTGCCTGGGGTAGTGTAGTCAACTACCACCACTAGCTTGTGAGGATGTCTGCCAGGGTAGTGTTGTCAACTACCATCACTAGCTTGTGAGGATGTCTGCCAGAGTAGTGTAGTCAACTACCATCACTAGCTTGTGAGAATGTCTGTCAGGGTAGTGTAGTCAACTACCACCACTAGCTTGTGAGGATGTCTGTCAGGGTAGTGTAGTCTACTACCATCACTAGCTTGTGAGGATGTCTGTCAGGGTAGTGTAGTCAACTACCACCACTAGCTTATGAGTGTGTCTGCCAGGGTAGTGTAGTCAACTACCACCACTAGCTTGTGAGGATGTCTGCCAGGGTAGTGTAGTCAACTACCACCACTAGCTTGTGAGGATGTCTGCCAGGGTAGTGTAGTCAACTACAACCACTAGCTTGTGAGGATATCTGTCAAGGTAGTGTAGTCAACTACAACCACTAGCTTGTGAGGATATCTGTCAAGGTACTATAGTCAACTACCACCACTAGCTTGTGAGGATGTCTGTCAGGGTAGTGTAGTCAACTACAACCACTAGCTTGCGAGGATGTCTGTCAAGGTAGTATAGTCAACTACCATCATCACTAGCGTGAGAGGATGTCTGCCAGGGTAGAGTAGTCAACTACCACCACTAGCTTGTGAGGATGTCTGTCAGCGTAGTGTAGTCAACTACCACCACTAACTTGTGAGGATGTCTGCCAGGGTAGTGTAGTCAACTACCACCACTAGCTTGTGAGTATGTCTGCCATGGTAGTGTAATCAACTACCACCACTATTTTGTGAGGATGTCTGTCAGGGTAGTGTTGTCAACTACCACTACTAGATTGTGAGGATGTCTGCCAGTGTAGTGTAGCGACCAACCACCACTAGCTTGTGAGGATATTTTCCTGGGGTAGTGTAGTCAACTACCACCACTAGCTTGTAAAGATGTCTGCCAGGGTAGTGTTGTCAACTACCATCACTAGCTTGTGAGGATGTCTGCCTGGATAGTGTAGCGACCAACCACCACTAGCTTGTGAGGATGTATGCCTGGGGTAGTGTAGTCAACTACCACCACTAGCTTGTGAGGATGTCTGTCAGGTTAGTGTAGTCAACTACCACCACTAACTAGTGAGGATGTCTGCCAGGGTAGTGTAGTCAACTACAACCACTAGCTTGTAAGGATGTCTGTCAGGGTAGAGTAATCAACTACCATCACCAGCTTGTGAGGATGTCTGTCTTGGTACTATAGTCAACTACCACCACTAGCTTGTGAGGATGTCTGTCAGATTAGTGTAGTCAACTACAACCACTAGCTTGTGAGGATGTCTGTCAAGGTAGTATAGCCAACTACCATCACTAGCGTGAGAGGATGTCTGCCAGGGTAGAGTAGTCAACTACCATCACTAGCTTGTGAGGTTGACTGTAAGGGTAGTGTAGTCAACTACCACCACTAGCTTGTGAGGATGTCTGCAAAGGTAGTGTAGGCAACTTACCACCACTAGCTTGTGAGGATGTCTGTCAGGGTAGTGTAGTCAACTTACCACCACTAGCTTGTGATGATGTCTGTCAGGGTAGTGTAGTCAACCAACACCACTAGCTTGTGTGGATGTCTGTCAGTGTAGTGAAATAGTTCGGTCGGTGGGATAGGCGTGTACTACGATCCATTGCTTCCTCTTCTTAAGAACAGACATCCTCACAAGCTAGTGGTGGGACCCACCACTAGTTTGTGAGGATGTCTGTCAGGGTAGTATAGTCAACTACCACCACTAGCTTGTGGGGATGTCTGCCAGGGTAGTGTAGTCAACTACCACCACTAGCTTGTGAGGATGTCTGCAAAGGTAGTGTAGTCAACTACCACCACTAGCTTGTGAGGATGTCTGTCAAAGTAGTGTAGGCAAGTTACCACCACTAGCTTGCGAGGATGTCTGTCAGGGTAGTGTAGTCAACTTACCACCACTAGCTTGTGATGATGTCTGTCAGGGTAGTGTAGTCAACTAACACCACTAGCTTGTGTAGATGTCTGTCAGGGTAGTGTAATAGTTCGGTCGGTGGGATAGGCGTGTACCACGATCCATTGCTTCCTCTTCTTAAGAACAGACATCCTCACAAGCTAGTGGTGGGACCCACCACTAGTTTGTGAGGATGTCTGTCAGGGTAGTATAGTCAACTACCAACACTAGCTTGTGAGGATGTCTGTCAAAGAAGTGTAGGCAACTTACCACTACTAGCTTGTGAGGATGTCTGTCAGGTTAGTGTAGTCAACTACCACCACTAGCTTGTGAGGATGTCTGTCAGGGTAGAGTAATCAACTACCATCACCAGCTTGTGAGGATGTCTGTCTTGGTAGTATAGTCAACTACCACCACTAGCTTGTGAGGATGTCTGTCAGGTTAGTGTAGTCAACTACAACCACTAGCTTGTGAGGATGTCTGTCAAGGTAGTATAGTCAACTACCATCACTAGCGTGAGAGGATGTCTGCCAGGGTAGAGTAGTCACCTACCATCACTAGCTTGTGAGGTTGACTGTAAGGGTAGTGTAGTCAACTACCACCACTAGCTTGTGAGGATGTCTGTCAGCGTAGTGTAGTCAACTACCACCACTAACTTGTGAGGATGTCTGCCAGGGTAGTGTAGTCAATTACCACCATTAGATTGTGAGGATGTCTGCCAGGGTAGAGTAATCAACTACAACCACTAGTTTGTGAGGATGTCTGTCAGGGTAGTGTTGTCAACTACCACTACTAGATTGTGAGGATGTCTGCCTGGGTAGTGTAGCGACCAACCACCACTAGGTTGTGAGGATGTTTGCCTGGGGTAGTGTAGTCAACTACCACCACTAGCTTGTGAGGATGTCTGCCAGGGTAGTGTAGTCAACTACCATCACTAGCTTGTGAGGATGTCTGCCAGGGTAGTGTAGTCAACTACCACCACTAGCTTGTGAGTATGTCTGCCAGGGTAGTGTAGTCAACTACCACCACTAGCTTGTGAGGATGTCTGCCAGGGTAGTGTAGTCTGCTACCATAACTAGCTTGTGAGGATGTCTGTCAGGGTAGTGTAGTCAACTACCACCACTAGCTTATGAGTGTGTCTGCCAGGGTAGTGTAGTCAACTACCACCACTAGCTTGTGAGGATGTCTGCCAGGGTAGTGTAGTCAACTACCACCACTAGCTTGTGGGGATGTCTGCCAGGGTAGTGTAGTCAACTACCACCACTAGCTTGTGAGGATGTCTGCAAAGGTAGTGTAGTCAATTACCACCACTAGCTTGTGAGGATGTCTGTCAAAGTAGTGTAGGCAACTTACCACCACTAGCTTGTGAGGATGTCTGTCAGGGTAGTGTAGTCAACTTACCACCACTAGCTTGTGATGATGTCTGTCAGGGTAGTGTAGTCAACTAACACCACTAGTTTGTTTGGATGTCTGTCAGGGTAGTGTAATAGTTCGGTCGGTGGGATAGGCGTGTACCACGATCCATTGCTTCCTCTTCTTAAGAACAGACATCCTCACAAGCTAGTGGTGGGACCCACCACTAGTTTGTGAGGATGTCTGTCAGGGTAGTATAGTCAACTACCACCACTAGCTTGTGAGGATGTCTGCCAGGGTAGTGTAGTCAACTACCACCACTAGCTGGTGAGGATGACTCAGGGTAGTGTAGTCAACTACCACCACTAGCTTGTGAGGATGGCTGTCAGGGTAGTGTAGTCAACTACCACCACTAGCTTGTGAGGATGTCTGTCAGGGTAGTGTAGTCAACTACCACCACTAGCTGGTGAGGATGACTCAGGGTAGTGTAGTCAACTACCACCACTAGCTTGTGAGGATGTCTGTCAGCGTAGTGTAGTCAACTACCACCACTAACTTGTGAGGATGTCTGCCAGGGTAGTGTGGTCAATTACCACCATTAGATTGTGAGGATGTCTGTCAGGGTAGTGTAGTCAACTAACACCACTAGCTTGTGTGGATGTCTGTCAGGGTAGTGTAATAGTTCGGTCGGTGGGATAGGCGTGTACAACGATCCATTGCTTCCTCTTCTTAAGAACAGACATCCTCACAAGCTAGTGGTGGGACCCACCACTAGTTTGTGAGGATGTCTGTCAGGGTAGTATAGTCAACTACCACCACTAGCTTGTGAGGATGTCTGTCAAAGAAGTGTAGGCAACTTACCACTACTAGCTTGTGAGGATGTCTGTCAGGGTAGTGTAGTCAACTACCACCACTAGCTTGTGAGGATGTCTGTCAGGGTAGAGTAATCAACTATCATCACCAGCTTGTGAGGATGTCTGTCTTGGTACTATAGTCAACTACCACCACTAGCTTGTGAGGATGTCTGTCAGGTTAGTGTAGTCAACTACAACCACTAGCTTGTGAGGATGTCTGCAAAGGTAGTGTAGTCAACTACCACCACTAGCTTGTGAGGATATCTGTCAAAGTAGTGTAGGCAACCTACCACCACTAGCTTGTGAGGATGTCTGTCAGGGTAGTGTAGTCAACTTACCACCACTAGCTTGTGATGATGTCTGTCAGGGTAGTGTAGTCAACCAACACCACTAGCTTGTGTGGATGTCTGTCAGGGTAGTGTAGTAGTTCGGTCGGTGGGATAGGCGTGTACTACGATCCATTGCTTCCTCTTCTTAAGAACAGACATCCTCACAAGCTAGTGGTGGGACCCACCACTAGTTTGTGAGGATGTCTGTCAGGGTAGTATAGTCAACTACCACCACTAGCTTGTGAGGATGTCTGTCAAAGTAGTGTAGGCAACTTACCACTACTAGCTTGTGAGGATGTCTGTCAGGGTAGTGTAGTCAACTACAACCACTAGCTTGTGAGGATGTCTGTCAGGATAGAGTAATCAACTACCATCACCAGCTTGTGAGGATGTCTGTCTTGGTACTATAGTCAACTACCACCACTAGCTTGTGAGGATGTCTGTCAGGTTAGTGTAGTCAATTACAACCACTAGCTTGTGAGGATGTCTGTCAAGGTAGTATAGTCAACTACCATCACTAGCGTGAGAGGATGTCTGCCAGGGTAGAGTAGTCACCTACCATCACTAGCTTGTGAGGTTGACTGTAAGGGTAGTGTAGTCAACTACCACCACTAGCTTGTGAGGATGTCTGTCAGCGTAGTGTAGTCAACTACCACCACTAACTTGTGAGGATGTCTGCCAGGGTAGTGTAGTCAACTACCACCATTAGATTGTGAGGATGTCTGCCAGGGTAGTGTAATCAACTACCACCACTAGTTTGTGAGGATGTCTGTCAGGGTAGTGTTGTCAACTACCACTACTAGATTGTGAGGATGTCTGCCTGGGTAGTGTAGCAACCAACCACCACTAGGTTGTGAGGATGTTTGCCTGGGGTAGTGTAGTCAACTACCACCACTAGCTTGTGAGGATGTCTGCCAGGGTAGTGTTGTCAACTACCATCACTAGCTTGTGAGGATGTCTGCCAGAGTAGTGTAGTCAACTACCACCACTAGCTTGTGAGTATGTCTGCCAGGGTAGTGTAATCAACTACCACCACTATTTTGTGAGGATGTCTGTCAGGGTAGTGTTGTCAACTACCACTACTAGCTTGTGAGGATGTCTGCCAGTGTAGTGTAGCGACCAACCACCACTAGCTTGTGAGGATGTTTTCCTGGGGTAGTGTAGTCAACTACCACCACTAGCTTGTGAAGATGTCTGCCAGGGTAGTGTTGTCAACTACCATCACTAGCTTGTGAGTATGTCTGCCTGGATAGTGTAGCGACCAACCACCACTAGCTTGTGAGGATGTATGCCTGGGGTAGTGTAGTCAACTACCACCACTAGCTTGTGAGGATGTCTGTCAGGTTAGTGTAGTCAACTACCACCACTAACTTGTGAGGATGTCTGCCAGGGTAGTGTAGTCAACTACAACCACTAGCTTGTAAGGATGTCTGTAAGGGTAGAGTAATCAACTACCATCACCAGCTTGTGAGGATGTCTGTCTTGGTACTATAGTCAACTACCACCTCTAGCTTGTGAGGATGTCTGTCAGATTAGTGTAGTAAACTACAACCACTAGCTTGTGAGGATGTCTGTCAAGGTAGTATAGTCAACTACCATCACTAGCGTGAGAGGATGTCTGCCAGGGTAGAGTAGTCAACTACCATCACTAGCTTGTGAGGTTGACTGTAAGGGTAGTGTAGTCAACTACCACCACTAGCTTGTGAGGATGTCTGTCAGCGTAGTGTAGACAACTACCACCACTAACTTGTGAGGATGTCTGCCAGGGTAGTGTGGTCAATTACCACCATTAGATTGTGAGGATGTCTGCCAGGGTAGTGTAATCAACTACCACCACTAGTTTGTGAGGATGTCTTTCAGGGTAGTGTTGTCAACTACCACTACTAGATTGTGAGGATGTCTGCCAGGGTAGTGTAGCGACCAACCACCACTAGGTTGTGAGGATGTTTGCCTGGGGTAGTGTAGTCAACTACCACCACTAGCTTGTGAGGATGTCTGCCAGGGTAGTGTTGTCAACTACCATCACTAGCTTGTGAGGATGTCTGCCAGGGTCTTGTAGTCAACTACCACCACTAGCTTGTGGGGATGTCTGCCAGGGTAGTGTAGTCAACTACGACCACTAGCTTGTGAGGATGTCTGCAAAGGTAGTGTAGTCAACTACCACCACTAGCTTGTGAGGATGTCTGTCAAGGTAGTGTAGGCAACTTACCACCACTAGCTTGTGTGGATGTCTGTCAGGGTAGTGTAGTCAACTTACCACCACTAGCTTGTGATGATGTCTGTCAGGGTAGTGTAGTCAACTAACACCACTAGCTTGTGTGGATGTCTGTCAGGGTAGTGTAATAGTTCGGTCGGTGGGATAGGCGTGTACCACGATCCATTGCTTCCTCTTCTTAAGAACAGACATCCTCACAAGCTAGTGGTGGGACCCACCACTAGTTTGTGAGGATGTCTGTCAGGGTAGTATAGTCAACTACCACCACTAGCTTGTGAGGATGTCTGTCAAAGTAGTGTAGGCAACTTACCACTACTAGCTTGTGAGGATGTCTGTCAGGGTAGTGTAGTCAACTACAACCACCAGCTTGTGAGGATGTCTGTCAGGATAGAGTAATCAACTACCATCACCAGCTTGTGAGGATGTCTGTCTTGGTACTATAGTCAACTACCACCACTAGCTTGTGAGGATGTCTGTCAGGTTAGTGTAGTCAACTACAACCACTAGCTTGTGAGGATGTCTGCAAAGGTAGTGTAGTCAACTACCACCACTAGCTTGTGAGGATGTCTGTCAAAGTAGTGTAGGCAACTTACCACCACTAGCTTGTGAGGATGTCTGTCAGGGTAGTGTAGTCAACTTACCACCACTAGCTTGTGATGATGTCTGTCAGTGTAGTGTAGTCAACTAACACCACTAGCTTGTGTGGATGTCTGTCAGGGTAGTGTAATAGTTCGGTCGGTGGGATAGGCGTGTACCACGATCCATTGCTTCCTCTTCTTAAGAACAGACATCCTCACAAGCTAGTGGTGGGACCCACCACTAGTTTGTGAGGATGTCTGTCAGGGTAGTATAGTCAACTACCACCACTAGCTTGTGAGGATGTCTGTCAAAGTAGTGTAGGCAACTTACCACTACTAGCTTGTGAGGATGTCTGTCAGGGTAGTGTAGTCAACTACCACCACTAGCTTGTGAGGATGTTTGCCAGGGTAGTGTAGTCAACTACAACCACTAGCTTGTGAGGATATCTGTCAAGGTAGAGTAATAAATTACCATCACCAGCTTGTGAGGATGTCTGTCATGGTACTATAGTCAACTACCACCACTAGCTTGTGAGGATGTCTGTCAGGTTAGTGCAGTCAACTACAACCACTAGCTTGCGAGGATGTCTGTCAAGGTAGTATAGTCAACTACCATCATCACTAGCGTGAGAGGATGTCTGCCAGGGTAGAGTAGTCAACTACCTCCACTAGCTTGCGAGGATGTCTGTCAGCGTAGTGTAGTCAACTACCACCACTAACTTGTGAGGATGTCTGCCAGGGTAGTGTAGTCAACTACCACCACTAGTTTGTGAGTATGTCTGCCAGGGTAGTGTAATCAACTACCACCACTAGCTTGTGAAGATGTCTGCCAGGGTAGTGTTGTAAACTACCATCACTAGCTTGTGAGGATGTCTGCCTGGATAGTGTAGCGACCAACCACCACTAGCTTGTGAGGATGTATGCCTGGGGTAGTGTAGTCAACTACCACCACTAGCTTGTGAGGATGTCTGTCAGGTTAGTGTAGTCAACTACCACCACTAACTAGTGAGGATGTCTGCCAGGGTAGTGTAGTCAACTACAACCACTAGCTTGTAAGGATGTCTGTCAGGGTAGAGTAATCAACTACCATCACCAGCTTGTGAGGATGTCTGTCTTGGTACTATAGTCAACTACCACCACTAGCTTGTGAGGATGTCTGTCAGATTAGTGTAGTCAACTACAACCACTAGCTTGTGAGGATGTCTGTCAATTTAGTATAGTCAACTACCATCACTAGCGTGAGAGGATGTCTGCCAGGGTAGAGTAGTCAACTACAATCACTAGCTTGTGAGGTTGACTGTAAGGGTAGTGTAGTCAACTACCACCACTAGCTTGTGAGGATGTCTGTCAGCGTAGTGTAGTCAACTACCACCACTAACTTGTGAGGATGTCTGCCAGGGTAGTGTGGTCAATTACCACCATTAGATTGTGAGGATGTCTGCCAGGGTAGTGTAGTCAACTACCACCACTAGTTTGTGAGGATGTCTGTCAGGGTAGTGTTGTCAACTACCACTACTAGATTGTGAGGATGTCTGCCAGGGTAGTGTAGCGACCAACCACCACTAGGTTGTGAGGATGTTTGCCTGGGGTAGTGTAGTCAACTACCACCACTAGCTTGTGAGGATGTCTGCCAGGGTAGTGTTGTCAACTACCATCACTAGCTTGTGAGGATGTCTGTCTGCCAGGGTAGTGTAGTCAACTACCACCACTAGCTTGTTGTCTGTAGTGTAGTGTCTAGCAAAGGTAGTGTAGTCAACTACCACCACTAGCTTGTGAGGATGTCTGTCAAAGTAGTGTAGGCAACTTACCACCACTAGCTTGTGAGGATGTCTGTCAGGGTAGTGTAGTCAACTTACCACCACTAGCTTGTGATGATGTCTGTCAGGGTAGTGTAGTCAACTAACACCACTAGCTTGTGTGGATGTCTGTCAGGGTAGTGTAATAGTTCGGTCGGTGGGATAGGCGTGTACCACGATCCATTGCTTCCTCTTCTTAAGAACAGACATCCTCACAAGCTAGTGGTGGGACCCACCACTAGTTTGTGAGGATGTCTGTCAGGGTAGTATAGTCAACTACCACCACTAGCTTGTGAGGATGTCTGTCAAAGAAGTGTAGGCAACTTACCACTACTAGCTTGTGAGGATGTCTGTCAGGGTAGTGTAGTCAACTACCACCACTAGCTTGTGAGGATGTCTGTCAGGGTAGAGTAATCAACTACCATCACCAGCTTGTGAGGATGTCTGTCTTGGTACTATAGTCAACTACCACCACTAGCTTGTGAGGATGTCTGTCTGGTTAGTGTAGTCAACTACAACCACTAGCTTGTGAGGATGTCTGCAAAGGTAGTGTAGGCAACTTACCACCACTAGCTTGTGAGGATGTCTGTCAGGGTAGTGTAGTCAACTTGCCACCACTAGCTTGTGATGATGTCTGTCAGGGTAGTGTAGTCAACCAACACCACTAGCTTGTGTGGATGTCTGTCAGGGTAGTGAAATAGTTCGGTCGGTGGGATAGGCGTGTAATACGATCCATTGCTTCCTCTTCTTAAGAACAGACATCCTCACAAGCTAGTGGTGGGACCCACCACTAGTTTGTGAGGATGTCTGTCAGGGTAGTATAGTCAACTACCACCAATAGCTTGTGGGGATATCTGCCAGGGTAGTGTAGTCAACTACCACCACTAGCTTGTGAGGATGTCTGCAAAGGTAGTGTAGTCAACTACCACCACTAGCTTGTGAGGATGTCTGTCAAAGTAGTGTAGGCAACTTACCACCACTAGCTTGCGAGGATGTCTGTCAGGGTAGTGTAGTCAACTTACCACCACTAGCTTGTGATGATGTCTGTCAGGGTAGTGTAGTCAACTAACACCACTAGCTTGTGTAGATGTCTGTCAGGGTAGTGTAATAGTTCGGTCGGTGGGATAGGCGTGTACCACGATCCATTGCTTCCTCTTCTTAAGAATAGACATCCTCACAAGCTAGTGGTGGGACCCATCACTAGTTTGTGAGGATGTCTGTCAGGGTAGTATAGTCAACTACCACCACTAGCTTGTGAGGATGTCTGTCAAAGAAGTGTAGGCAACTTACCACTACTAGCTTGTGAGGATGTCTGTCAGGGTTGTGTAGTCAACTACCACCACTAGCTTGTGAGGATGTCTGTCAGGGTAGAGTAATCAACTACCATCACCAGCTTGTGAGGATGTCTGTCAGGTTAGTGTAGTCAACTACAACCACTAGCTTGTGAGGATGTCTGTCAAGGTAGTATAGTCAACTACCATCACTAGCGTGAGAGGATGTCTGCCAGGGTAGAGTAGTCACCTACCATCACTAGCTTGTGAGGTTGACTGTAAGGGTAGTGTAGTCAACTACCACCACTAGCTTGTGAGGATGTCTGTCAGCGTAGTGTAGTCAACTACCACCACTAACTTGTGAGGATGTCTGCCAGGGTAGTGTAGTCAATTACCACCATTAGATTGTGAGGATGTCTGCCAGGGTAGTGTAATCAACTACAACCACTAGTTTGTGAGGATGTCTGTCAGGGTAGTGTTGTCAACTACCACTACTAGATTGTGAGGATGTCTGCCTGGGTAGTGTAGCGACCAACCACCACTAGGTTGTGAGGATGTTTGCCTGGGGTAGTGTAGTCAACTACCACCACTAGCTTGTGAGGATGTCTGCCAGGGTAGTGTTGTCAACTACCATCACTAGCTTGTGAGGATGTCTGCCAGAGTAGTGTAGTCAACTACCACCACTAGCTTGTGAGTATGTCTGCCAGGGTAGTGTAATCAACTACCACCACTATTTTGTGAGGATGTCTGTCAGGGTAGTGTTGTCAACTACCACTACTAGATTGTGAGGATGTCTGCCAGTGTAGTGTAGCGACCAACCACCACTAGCTTGTGAGGATGTTTTCCTGGGGTAGTGTAGTCAACTACCACCACTAGCTTGTGAAGATGTCTGCCAGGGTAGTGTTGTAAACTACCATCACTAGCTTGTGAGGATGTCTGCCTGGATAGTGTAGCGACCAACCACCACTAGCTTGTGAGGATGTATGCCTGGGGTAGTGTAGTCAACTACCACCACTAGCTTGTGAGGATGTCTGTCAGGTTAGTGTAGTCAACTACCACCACTAACTTGTGAGGATGTCTGTCAGGGTAGTGTAGTCAACTACCACCACTAGCTTGTGAGGATGTCTGCCAGGGTAGTGTAGTCAACTACAACCACTAGCTTGTGAGGATATCTGTCAAGGTAGAGTAATAAATTACCATCACCAGCTTGTGAGGATGTCTGTCATGGTACTATAGTCAACTACCACCACTAGCTTGTGAGGATGTCTGTCAGGTTAGTGTAGTCAACTACAACCACTAGCTTGCGAGGATGTCTGTCAAGGTAGTACAGTCAACTACCATCATCACTAGCGTGAGAGGATGTCTGCCAGGGTAGAGTAGTCAACTACCACCACTAGCTTGTGAGGATGTCTGTCAGCGTAGTGTAGTCAACTACCACCACTAACTTGTGAGGATGTCTGCCAGGGTAGTGTAGTCAACTACCACCACTAGCTTGTGAGTATGTCTGCCAGGGTAGTGTAATCAACTACCACCACTAGCTTGTGAAGATGTCTGCCAGGGTAGTGTTGTAAACTACCATCACTAGCTTGTGAGGATGTCTGCCTGGGTAGTGTAGCGACCAACCACCACTAGCTTGTGAGGATGTATGCCTGGGGTAGTGTAGTCAACTACCACCACTAGCTTGTGAGGATGTCTGTCAGGTTAGTGTAGTCAACTACCACCACTAACTAGTGAGGATGTCTGCCAGGGTAGTGTAGTCAACTACAACCACTAGCTTGTAAGGATGTCTGTCAGGGTAGAGTAATCAACTACCATCACCAGCTTGTGAGGATGTCTGTCTTGGTACTATAGTCAACTACCACCACTAGCTTGTGAGGATGTCTGTCAGATTAGTGTAGTCAACTACAACCACTAGCTTATGAGGATGGCTGTCAAGGTAGTATAGTCAACTACCATCACTAGCGTGAGAGGATGTCTGCCAGGGTAGAGTAGTCAACTACCATCACTAGCTTGTGAGGTTGACTGTAAGGGTAGTGTAGTCAACTACCACCACTAGCTTGTGAGGATG
>JAHLWY010001495.1:0-19429 GCA_020002185.1 Paraescarpia echinospica | reverse complement strand
TTCGCAGGGGGGATTCACAGAGAAGCCTGAAACTGGAGGCATAGATAAAGACAGCAGAAATAAATCGGCAAAGAACAGCCTGGAAAACTGTTCTGAATCAGGATATAAATGCATTTGCTTAAATGCAAGGAGCATAGTAAACAAAAGAAGTGAACTAAACATTATGGTAGAAGATATTGACCCTCACATAATAGGTATAACCGAATCGTGGGCCACCACTGATATATCAGATGCCGAATTGGGACTAACAGGATATGTAATGTTTAGGAAAGATAGAATAGGAAGAAAGGGAGGTGGAGTTATTTTATATATTAAAGAATCTACCAGGCTTATGAAATAAAATTAGAAAGAGAAGTAGATTGCGAAGAAGCTGTTTGGTGTAACATAGTTACAGGAAACTCAACGTTAACAGTTGGGTTAGTTTATCGAAGTCCAAACATAAGCATAGAAGAGAATGAAAAAATACAAAACGCTATAAGGGAAGTAAGCAAACGGAACTGCATTATTATGGGGGACTTTAACCATGGGCATATACAATGGAAATCTCTACAGAGTATGGGGAGTGAGGACCACAAGTTTTTAGTTTTAGTACAAGATAGTTTCCTTTCACAACATGTGCTAGAACCAACCAGGGGAGAGAATGTGTTAGACTTAGTTTTGTCCTCACAGAAAGAATTAGTTGACAATGTCAAGATATGTGAGCCACTGGGGAGTAGTGATCACAACCAGATACATTTTACCATCAAAGTAAAATCAGAAAGGAATAGTAAAAAGCAGTATAGGAGAAATTTCCACAAAGGAAGGTATAAGGACATGAGGAAATATTTAGCAAAGATAGACTGGAATAACACACTGAAGAATAAGACAGCAACCGAATGCTGGAATATCTTAAATAGTGAAATTAAGTGCATAGTCGATAAATTTGTACCTTTCAAAAAACAAGGGAAACGGTCTAAAAAGAAACACTTATCGAAAGAAGCCATTAGAAAAATTAAGTATAAACAAATGATTTGGAAGTCATATAGATGTACTGGAAATGATGAAGACTACAACATTTATAAAGAAGCACTCAATCAAGCTACAGCTGAAATTAGAAATTCAAAGAGAAGCTATGAAAAAAAATTAGCTAGTAATATAAAACATGAGAGTAAGAGTTTTTATGCGTATATTCGAAGCAAACAGAAAGTTCAGGATAAGGTCGGTCCTCTAGAAGATAGTGCTGGAAATACAATATCAGAGGGATTCTAAATGGCAGAAGACCTGAATGAGTATTTTAGTTCAGTGTTTACCAGGGAAGATATTAGTTCACTGCCAGTACCAGAGGCTAAGTTCAAGGGGGCAGATTCAGACTATTTAGGACAGTTAGTTGTAACCTCGGAAATGGTAGCTAAGAAAATAAGGGCTATGAAGGATAATAAATCACCTTGAGTGGACGGGATTCCGCCCAAACTACTAATGGAAATTGTAGAACAAATTAGCGTACCGCTTGCAACAGTTTTCAATTTGTCATTAGAAGAGGGAGTGGTTCCTTTAGAATGGAAAGAGGCAAACATTATACCGTTATTTAAAAAGGTTCGAGAAACAAGTCAGAGAACTATAGACCAGTGAGTTTAACATCAGTGATTTGCAAATTATTAGAAAGACTAATTAAAGATCACATGGTGGATTTTCTTGTTATACATAACTTGATAAACCCATCTCAACATGGGTTTTTAAAAGCGAGGTCATGCTTAACAAATATGTTATGTTTTTGGAAGACATCACTAGGTGGGTAGATGAGGGATCACCAGTAGATATCATCTATTTAGATTTTCAAAAAGCTTTCGACAAAGTACCACATCAAAGATTACTCCTTAAGCTAAAGGTCCATGGCATAGGAAATGGTATAATAAACTGGATAGAAAAATGGCTGAATGACAGAAGACAACGTGTAGTAGTTGATGGGGAGGCTTCAAACTGGAAATCGGTATTGAGTGGGGTACCACAGGGATCAGTACTAGGACCTATATTATTCTTAATATATATCAACGATTTGGACGATGATATAACAAGCAAGGTGTTAAAATTTGCGGATGATACAAAAGTGTTTAGAAGGATTAAAAGTGATGGAGACAGACAGCATTTATAAGATGATCTTGATAGGCTGATCAAATGGTCTGAAAAGTGGCAAATGCTGTTCAATTTTGGGAAATGTAAATGCCTCCACACAGGTCATGGGAATGAAGAGGTAAAATATAAAATGGGGGGTACTGTTCTAAGTACCACTGTAAAAGAAAAGGACTTGGGGTTAACCATTAGTGCTGATATGAAGGTTTCAGAGCAGTGCGGAATTGCAGCGTCAAAGGGAAATCAAATCCTTGGATTAATTAGGCGAAATATAGCGTATAAGAAAAAGAATTAATAGTACCGCTGTACAAAACAATAGTGAGGCCTCATTTAGAATATTGTATACAAGCATGGAGGCCATATCGCAAGAAGAACATAGATATGCTAGAAAGAGTACAGAGGAGAGCGACTAAAATGATACCAAATCTGAGGGATCTTAGTTACGAAATACGCCTAAAAGAATGTGGTTTAACAACATTAGAGACCAGGAGATTGAGAGGAGATCACACAGAAGTGTTTAAAATATTGAATGGTTATGAAAATATTGATAGAAACATTTTTTTCTCAGTTAAGAAAAATAGAAGGACCAGAGGACATAAAGCTACATTAGTAAAGGAGCAGTGTAGATTAGATATAAGAAAGTTCTCATTCTCACAAAGGACTGTAAATGAATGGAACAGATTATCTCCTGATTGTGTTGGTGCTAGTAGCGTGAATATGTTTAAAAATAAAATCGACACACACCTTAAAAAGGCGGGATACATGTAGATAAAAAGTATTGGACTCTCGATAAGCCAAAAGGCTTCCTTGTCCACCTGCCATCCAGAGTAATTTTCTGGATGGCAATCTTGTTAAATCTTGTTAAATCTCTCACAGTTGTTTGGCTGACCTGGGCACTCGTAGCATCACAGTATATGGCGTCCTTCTCTATCATCTCTCACAGTTGTTTGGCTGACCTGGGCACTCGTAGCATCACTGTATATGGCATCCTTCTCTCTCATCTCTCACAGTTGTTTGGCTGATCTAGGCACTCGTAGCATCACTGCATATGGCGTCCTTCACTGTCATCTCTCACAGTTGTTTGTCTGACCTGGGCACTCGTAGCATCACTGTATATGGCGTCCTTCTCTCTCATCTATCACAGTTGTTTGGCTGACCTAGGCACTCGTAACATCACTGTATATGGCGTCCTTCACTGTCATCTCTCACAGTTGTTTGGCTGACCTGGGCACTCGTAGCATCACTGTATATGGCGTCCTTCTCTGTCATCTCTCACAGTTGTTTGGCTGACCTGGGCACACGTAATATCACTGTATATAGCGTCCTTCTCTGTCATCTCTCACAGTTGTATGGCTGACCTGGGCACTCGTAGCATCACTGTATATGGCGTCCTTCTCTATCATCTCTAACAGTTGTTTGGCTGACCTGGGAACTCGTAGCATCACAGTATATGGCGTCCTTCTCTATCATCTCTAACAGTTGTTTGGCTGACCTGGGGACTCGTAACATCACTGTATAATGCGTCCTTCTCTCTCATCTCTCACAATTGTTTGGCTGACCTAGGCACTCGCACCATCACTGTATATGGCGTCCTTCTCTGTCATCTCTCACAGTTGTTTGGCTGACCTAGGCACTCGTAACATCACTGTATATGGCGTCCTTCACTGTCTTCTCTCACAGTTGTTTGGCTGACCTGGGCACTCGTAGCATCACTGTATATGGCGTCCTTCTCTGTCAACTCTCACAGTTGTTTGCCTGACCTGGGCACTCGTAGCATCATTGTATATGGCTTCCTTCTCTGTCATCTCTCATTTGTTTGGCTGACCTGGGCACTTGTAGCATCACTGTGTATGGCATCCTTCTCTCTCATCTCTCACAGTTGTTTGGCTGACCTAGGCACTCGTAGCATCACTGTATATGGCGTCCTTCACTGTCATCTCTCACAGTTGTTTGTCTGACCTGGGCACTCGTACCATCACTGTATATGGCGTCCTTCTCTGTCATCTATCACAGTTGTTTGGCTGACCTAGGCACTCGTAACATCACTGTATATGGCGTCCTTCACTGTCATCTCTCACAGTTGTTTGGCTGACCTGGGCACTCGTAGCATCACTGTATATGGCGTCCTTCACTGTCATCTCTCACAGTTGTTAGGCGGACCTGGGCACTCGTAGCATCACTGTATATGGTGTCCTTCTCTGTCATATCTCGGTTGTTTGGCTGACCTGGGCACTCGTAACATCACTGTATATGGCGTCCTTCTCTGTCATCTCTCACAGTTGTTTGCCTGACCTGGGCACTCGTAGCATCACTGTATATGGCTTCCTTCTCTGTCACCTCTCACAGTTGTTTGCCTGACCTGGGCACTCGTAGCATCACTGTATATGGCATCCTTCTCTCTCATCTCTCACAGTTGTTTGGCTGATCTAGGCACTCGTAATATCACTGTATGTGGCGTTCTTCTCTGTCATCTCTCACAGTTGTTTGGCTGACCTGGGGACTCGTAGCATCACTGTATGTGGCGTCCTTCTCTGTCATCTCTCACAGTTTTTTGGCTAACCTAGGCACTCGTAGCATCACTGTATATGGCGTCCTTCACTGTCATATCTCACGGTTGTTTGGCTGACCTGGGCACTCGTAACATCACTGTATATGGCGTCCTTCTCTGTCATCTCTCACAGTTGTTTGGCTGACCTAGGCACTCGTAGCATCACTGTATATGGCGTCCTTCAGTGTCATCTCTCACAGTTGTTTGGCTGACCTGGGCACTCGTAGCATCACTGTATATGGCGTCCTTCTCTGTCATCTCTCACAGTTGTTTGGCTGACATAGGCACTCGTAACATCACTGTATATGGCGTCTTTCACTGTCATCTCTCACAGTTGTTTGGCTGACCTGGGCACGCGTAGCATCACTGTATAAGGCGTCCTTCTCTGTCATCTCTCACAGTTGTTTGGCTGATCTTGGGACTCGAAGCTTCAATGTATATGGCGTCCTTCTCTATCATCTCTCACAGTTGTTTTGCTGAACTAGGCACTCGTAGCATCACTTTATATGGCGTCCTTCACTGTCATCTCTCACAGTTGTTTGGCTGACCTGGGCTCTCGTAGCATCACTGTATATGGCGTCCTTCTCTGTTATCTCTCAGTTGTTTGGCTGACCTGGGCACTCGTGGCATCACTGTATATGGCGTCCTTCTCTGTCATCTCTCATTTGTTTGGCTGACCTGGGCACTTGTAGCATCACTGTATATGGCATTCTTGTCTGTCATCTCTCGGTTGTTTGGCTGACCTGGGCACTCGTAAACACACAACTAGGAAACGAGCAATCTCTCACAATTGTTTGGCTGACCTGGGCACTCGTAGCATCACTGTATATGGCGTCCTTCTCTGTCATCTCTCACAGTTGTATGGCTGACCTAGGCATTCGTAGCATCACTGTATATGGCGTCCTTCTCTGTCATCTCTCAGTTGTTTGGCTGACCTGGGCACTCGTAGCATCAGTGTATATGGCGTCCTTCTTTGTCATCTCTCACAGTTGTTTGGCTGATCTAGGGACCCGTAGCATCACTGTATATGGCGTCCTTCTCTGTCATCTCTCACAGTTGTTTGGGTGATCTAGGGACTCGTAGCAACACTGTATATGGCGTCCTTCTCTGTCATCTCTCACAGTTGTTTGGCTGACCTAGGCACTCGTAGCATCACTGTATATGTCGTCCTTCTCTGTCATCTCTCACAGTTGTTTGGCTGATCTAGGAACTCGTAGCATCACTGTATATGGCGTCCTTCTCTATCATCTCTCACAGTTGTTTGGCTGACCTGGGCTCTCGTAGCATCACTGTATATGGCGTCCTTCTCTGTCATCTCTCTCAGTTGTTTGGCTGACCTGGTGACTCGTAGCATCACTGTATATGGCGTCCTTCTCTGTCATCTCACAGTTTTTTGGCTGACCTAGGCACTCGTACCATCACTGTATATGGCGTCCTTCACTGTCATCTCTCACAGTTGTTTGTCTGACCTGGGCACTCGTAGCAACACTGTATATGGCGTCCTTCTCTGTCATCTCTCACAGTTGTTTGGCTGACCTAGGCACTCGTAACATCACTGTATATGGCGTCCTTCACTGTCATCTCTCACAGTTGTTTGGCTGACCTGGGCACTCGTAGCATCACTGTATATGGCGTCCTTCTCTGTCAACTCTCACAGTTGTTTGCCTGACCTGGGCACTCGTAGCATCATTGTATATGGCTTCCTTCTCTGTCATCTCCCACGGTTGTTTGGCTGACCTGGGCACTCGTAACATCACTGTATATAGCGTCCTTCTCTCTCAACTCTCACAGTTGTTTGGCTGACCTAGGCATTCGTAGCATCACTGTATATGGCGTCCTTCACTGTCATCTCTCACAGTTGTTTGTCTGACCTGGGCACTCGTAGCATCACTGTATATGGCGTCCTTCTCTGTCATCTCTCACATATGTTTGGCTGACCTAGGCACACGTAACATCACTGTATATGGCGTCCTTCACTGTCATCTCTCACAGTTGTTTGGCTGAACTGGGCACTCTTAACATCACTGTATGTGGCGTTCTTCTCTGTCATCCCCTAGATTCGCAGGGGGGATTCACAGAGAAGCCTGAAACTGGAGGCATAGATAAAGACAGCAGAAAAAAATCGGCAAAGAACAGCCTGGAAAACTGTTTTGAATCAGGATATAAATGCATTTGTTTAAATGCAAGGAGCATAGTAAACAAAAGAAGTGAACTAAACATTATGGTAGAAGATATTGACCCTCACATAATAGGTATAACCGAATCGTGGGCCACCACTGATATATCAGATGCCGAATTGGGACTAACAGGATATGTAATGTTTAGGAAAGATAGAATAGGAAGAAAGGGAGGTGGAGTTATTTTATATATTAAAGAATCTATCCGGGCTTATGAAATAAAATTAGAAAGAGAAGCAGATTGCGAAGAAGCTGTTTGGTGTAACATAGTTACAGGAAACTCAACGTTAACAGTTGGGTTAGTTTATCGAAGTCCAAACATAAGCATAGAAGAGAATGAAAAATACAAAACGCTATAAGGGAAGTAAGCAAACGGAACTGTATTATTATGGGGGACTTTAACCATGGGCATATACAATGGAAATCTCTACAGAGTATGGGGAGTGAGGACCACAAGTTTTTAGTTTTAGTACAAGATAGTTTCCTTTCTCAACATGTGCTTGAACCAACCAGGGGAGAGAATGTGTTAGACTTAGTTTTGTCCTCACAGAAAGAATTAGTTGACAATGTCAAGATATGTGAGCCACTGGGGAGTAGTGATCACAACCAGATACATTTTACCATCAAAGTAAAATCAGAAAGGAATAGTAAAAAGCAGTATAGGAGAAATTTCCACAAAGGAAGGTATAAGGACATGAGCAAATATTTAGCAAAGATAGACTGGAATAACACACTGAAGAATAAGACAGCAACCGAATGCTGGAATATCTTAAATAGTGAAATTAAGTGCATAGTCGATAAATTTGTACCTTTAAAAAAACAAGGGAAACGGTCTAAAAAGAAACACTTATCGAAAGAAGCCATTAGAAAAATTAAGTATAAACAAATGATTTGGAAGTCATATAGATGTACTGGAAATGATGAAGACTACAACATTTATAAAGAAGCACTCAATCAAGCTACAGCTGAAATTAGAAATTCAAAGAGAAGCTATGAAAAAAAATTAGCTAGTAATATAAAACATGAGAGTAAGAGTTTTTATGCGTATATTCGAAGCAAACAGAAAGTTCAGGATAAGGTCGGTCCTCTAGAAGATAGTGCTGGAAATACAATATCAGAGGGATTCTAAATGGCAGAAGACCTGAATGAGTATTTTAGTTCAGTGTTTACCAGGGAAGATATTAGTTCACTGCCAGTACCAGAGGCTAAGTTCAAGGGGGCAGATTCAGACTATTTAGGACAGTTAGTTGTAACCTCGGAAATGGTAGCTAAGAAAATAAGGGCTATGAAGGATAATAAATCACCTGGAGTGGACGGGATTCCGCCCAAACTACTATTGGAAATTGTAGAACAAATTAGCGTACCGCTTGCAACAGTTTTCAATTTGTCATTAGAAGAGGGAGTGGTTCCTTTAGAATGGAAAGAGGCAAACATTATACCGTTATTTAAAAAAGGTTCGAGAAACAAGTCAGAGAACTATAGACCAGTGAGTTTAACATCAGAGATTTGCAAATTATTAGAAAGACTAATTAAAGATCACATGGTGGATTTTCTTGTTATACATAACTTGATAAACCCATCTCAACATGGGTTTTTAAAAGCGAGGCCATGCTTAACAAATATGTTATGTTTTTTGGAAGACATCACTAGGTGGGTAGATGAGGGATCACCAGTAGATATCATCTATTTAGATTTTCAAAAAGCTTTCGACAAAGTACCACATCAAAGATTACTCCTTAAGCTAAAGGCCCATGGCATAGGAAATGGTATAATAAACTGGATAGAAAAAATGGCTGGATGACAGAAGACAACGTGTAGTAGTTGATGGGGAGGCTTCAAACTGGAAATCGGTATTGAGTGGGGTACCACAGGGATCAGTACTAGGACCTATATTATTCTTAATATATATCAACGATTTGGACGATGATATAACAAGCAAGGTGTTAAAATTTGCGGATGATACAAAAGTGTTTAGAAGGATTAAAAGTGATGGAGACAGACAGCATTTACAAGATGATCTTGATAGGTTGATCAAATGGTCTGAAAAGTGGCCAATGCTGTTCAACTTTGGGAAATGTAAATGCCTCCACACAGGTCATGGGAATGAAGAAGTAAAATATAAAATGGGGGTACTGTTCTAAGTACTACTGTAAAAGAAAAGGACTTGGGGTTAACCATTAGTGTTGATATGAAGGTTTCAGAGCAGTGCGGAATTGCAGCGTCAAAGGGAAATCAAATCCTTGGATTAATTAGGCGAAATATAGCGTATAAGAAAAAAGAATTAATAGTACCGCTGTACAAAACAATAGTGAGGCCTCATTTAGAATATCGTATACAAGCATGGAGGCCATATCGCAAGAAGAACATAGATATGCTAGAAAGAGTACAGAGGAGAGCGACTAAAATGATACCAAATCTGAGGGATCTTAGTTACGAAATACGCCTAAAAGAATGTGGTTTAACAACATTAGAGACCAGGAGATTGAGAGGAGATCACATAGAAGTGTTTAAAATATTGAATGGTTATGAAAATATTGATAGAAACATTTTTTTCTCAGTTAAGAAAAATAGAAGGACCAGAGGACATAAAGCTACATTAGTAAAGGAGCAGTGTAGATTAGATATAAGAAAGTTCTCATTCTCACAAAGGACTGTAAATGAATGGAACAGATTATCTCCTGATTGTGTTGGTGCTAGTAGCGTGAATATGTTTAAAAATAAAATCGACACACACCTTAAAAAGGCGGGATACATGTAGATAAAAAGTATTGGACTCTCGATAAGCCAAAAGGCTTCCTTGTCCACCTGCCATCCAGAGTAATTTTCTGGATGGCAATCTTGTTAAATCTTGTTAAATCTCTCACAGTTGTTTGGCTGACCTGGGCACTCGTAGCATCACTGTATATGGCGTCCTTCTCTGTCATCTCTCACAGTTGTTTGGCTGACCTAGGCACTCGTAACATCACTGTATATGGCATCCTTCTCTCTCATCTCTCACAGTTGTTTGGCTGACCTAGGCACTCGTAGCATCACTGTATATGGCGTCCTTCACTGTCTTCTCTCACAGTTGTTTGGCTGACCTAGGCACTCGTAACATCACTGTATATGGCGTCCTTCACTGTCATCTCTCACAGTTGTTTGGCTGACCTGGGCACTCGTAGCATCACTGTATATGGCGTCCTTCTCTGTCATCTCTCAGAGTTGTTTGGATGATCTAGGGATTCGTAGCATCACTGTATATGGCGTCCTTCTCTATCTTCTCTCACAGTTGTTTGGCTGACCTGGGCACTCGTAACATCACTGTATATGGCGTCCTCCTCTGTCATCTCTCACAGTTGTTTGGCTGAACTGGGCACTCGTAGCATCACTGTATGTGGCGTCCTTCTCTGTTATCTCTCAGTTGTTTGGCTGACCTGGGCACTCGTGGCATCACTGTATATGGCGTCCTTCTCTGTCATCTCTCGTTTGTTTGGCTGACCTGGGCACTCGTAACATCACTGTATATGGCGTCCTTCTCTGTCACCTCTCATTTGTTTGGCTGACCTGGGCACTTGTAGCATCACTGTATATGGCATTCTTGTCTGTCATCTCTCGGTTGTTTGGCTGACCTGGGCACTCGTAGCATCACTGTATATGGCTTCCTTCTCTGTCATCTCTCACGGTTGTTTGGCTGACCTGGGCACTCGTAACATCACTGTATATAGCGTCCTTCTCTATCATCTCTCACAGTTGTTTGGCTGACCTGGGCACTCGTAACATCACTGTATATGGCGTCCTTCTATCTCATCTCTCACAGTTGTTTGGCTGACCTAGGCACTCGTACCATCACTGTATATGGCGTCCTTCACTGTCATCTCTCACAGTTGTTTGTCTGACCTGGGCACTCGTAGCATCACTGAATATGGCGTCCTTCTCTGTCATCTCTTACAGTTGTTTGCCTGACCTGGGCACTCGTAGTATCACTGTATATGGCTTCCTTCTCTGTCATCTCTCACGGTTGTTTGGCTGACCTGGGCACACGTAATATCACTGTATATAGCGTCCTTCTCTGTCATCTCTCACAGTTGTATGGCTGACCTGGGCACTCGTAGCATCACTGTATATGGCGTCCTTCTCTATCATCTCTAACAGTTGTTTGGCTGACCTGGGCACTCGTAGCATCACAGTATATGGCGTCCTTCTCTATCATCTCTAACAGTTGTTTGGCTGACCTGGGGACTCCTAACATCACTGTATAATGCGTCCTTCTCTCTCATCTCTCACAGTTGTTTGGCTGACCTAGGCACTCGTACCATCACTGTATATGGCGTCCTTCTCTGTCATCTCTCACAATTGTTTGGCTGACCTAGGCACTCGTAACATCACTGTGTATGGCGTCCTTCACTGTCTTCTCTCACAGTTGTTTGGCTGACCTGGGCACTCGTAGCATCACTGTATATGGCGTCCTTCTCTGTCAACTCTCACAGTTGTTTGCCTGACCTGGGCACTCGTAGCATCATTGTATATGGCTTCCTTCTCTGTCATCTCTCATTTGTTTGGCTGACCTGGGCACTTGTAGCATCACTGTGTATGGCATCCTTCTCTCTCATCTCTCACAGTTGTTTGGCTGACCTAGGCACTCGTAGCATCACTGTATATGGCGTCCTTCACTGTCATCTCTCACAGTTGTTTGTCTGACCTGGGCACTCGTAGCATCACTGTATATGGCGTCCTTCTCTGTCATCTATCACAGTTGTTTGGCTGACCTAGGCACTCGTAGCATCACTTTATATGGCGTCCTTCACTGTCATCTCTCACAGTTGTTTGGCTGATCTGGGCACTCGTAGCATCAATGTATATGGCGTCCTTCACTGTCATCTCTCACAGTTGTTAGGCGGACCTGGGCACTCGTAGCATCACTGTATATGGTGTCCTTCTCTGTCATATCTCGGTTGTTTGGCTGACCTGGGCACTCGTAACATCACTGTATATGGCGTCCTTCTCTGTCATCTCTCACAGTTGTTTGCCTGACCTGGGCACTCGTAGCATCACTGTATATGGCTTCCTTCTCTGTCACCTCTCACAGTTGTTTGCCTGACCTGGGCACTCGTAGCATCACTGTATATGGCATCCTTCTCTCTCATCTCTCACAGTTGTTTGGCTGATCTAGGCACTCGTAACATCACTGTATGTGGCGTTCTTCTCTGTCATCTCTCACATTTGTTTGGCTGACCTGGGGACTCGTAGCATCACTGTATGTGGCGTCCTTCTCTGTCATCTCTCACAGTTTTTTGGCTAACCTAGGCACTCGTAGCATCACTGTATATGGCGTCCTTCACTGTCATATCTCACGGTTGTTTGGCTGACCTGGGCACTCGTAACATCACTGTATATGGCGTCCTTCTCTGTCATCTCTCACAGTTGTTTGGCTGACCTAGGCACTCGTAGCATCACTGTATATGGCGTTCTTCAGTGTCATCTCTCACAGTTGTTTGGCTGACCTGGGCACTCGTAGCATCACTGTATATGGCGTCCTTCTCTGTCATCTCTCACAGTTGTTTGGCTGACATAGGCACTCGTAACATCACTGTATATGGCGTCTTTCACTGTCATCTCTCACAGTTGTTTGGCTGACCTGGGCACTCGTAGCATCACTGTATAAGGCGTCCTTCTCTGTCATCTCTCACAGTTGTTTGGCTGATCTTGGGACTCGAAGCTTCAATGTATATGGCGTCCTTCTCTATCATCTCTCACAGTTGTTTTGCTGAACTAGGCACTCTTAGCAACACTTTATATGGAGTCCTTCTCTGTCATCTCTCACAGTTGTTTGGCTGACCTGGGCACTCGTAGCATCACTGTATATGGCGTCCTTCTCTGTTATCTCTCAGTTGTTTGGCTGACCTGGGCACTCGTGGCATCACTGTATATGGCGTCCTTCTCTGTCATCTCTCGGTTGTTTGGCTGACCTGGGCACTCGTAGCATCACTGTATATGGCGTCCTTCTCTGTTACCTCTCACAGTTGTTTGCCTGACCTGGGCACTCGTAGCATCACTGTATATGGCTTCCTTCTCTGTCATCTCTCACGGTTGTTTGGCTGACCTGGGCACTCGTAACATCACTGTATATAGCGTCCTTCTCTATCATCTCTAACAGTTGTTTGGCTGACCTGGGCACTCGTAACATCACTGTATATGGCGTCCTTCTATCTCATCTCTCACAGTTGTTTGGCTGACCTGGGCACTCGTACCATCACTGTATATGGCGTCCTTCACTGTCATCTCTCACAGTTGTTTGTCTGACCTGGGCACTCGTAGCATCACTGAATATGGCGTCCTTCTCTCTCATCTCTTACAGTTGTTTGCCTGACCTGGGCACTCGTAGTTTCACTGTATATGGCTTCCTTCTCCGTCATCTCTCACGGTTGTTTGGCTGACCTGGGCACACGTAATATCACTGTATATAGCGTCCTTCTCTGTCATCTTTCACAGTTGTATGGCTGACCTGGGCACTCGTAGCATCACTGTATGTGGCGTTCTTCTCTCTCATCTCTCACAGTTGTTTGGCTGACCTGGGCACTCGTAGCATCACTGTATGTGGCGTTCTTCTCTGTCTTCTCTCACAGTTGTTTGTCTGACCTGGGGACTCGTAACATCACTGTATAATGCGTCCTTCTCTCTCATCTCTCACAGTTGTTTGGCTGACCTGGGCACACGTAATATCACTGTATATGGCGTCCTTCATTGTCATCTCTCACAGTTGTTTGTCTGACCTGGGCACTCGTAGCATCACTGTAAATGGCGTCCTTCTCTGTCATCTCTCACAGTTGTTTGGCTGACCTAGGCACTCGTAACATCACTGTATACGGCGTCCTTCACTGTCATCTCTCACAGTTGTTTGGCTGACCTGGGCACTCGTAGCATCACTGTATATGGCGTCCTTCTCTGTCAACTCTCACAGTTGTTTGCCTGACCTGGGCACTCGTAGCATCACTGTATATGGCTTCCTTCTCTGTCATCTCTCACGGTTGTTTGGCTGACCTGGGCACTCGTAACATCACTGTATATGGCGTCCTTCTCTCTCATCTCTCACAGTTGTTTGGCTGACCTAGGCACTCGTAGCATCACTGTATATGGCGTCCTTCACTGTCATCTCTCACAGTTGTTTGTCTGACCTGGGCACTCGTAGCATCACTGTATATGGCGTCCTTCTCTGTCATCTATCACAGTTGTTTGGCTGACCAAGGCACTCGTAACATCACAGTATATGGCGTCCTTCACTGTCATCTCTCACAGTTGTTTGGCTGACCTGAGAACTCGTAGCATCACTGTATATGGCGTCCTTCTCTGTCACCTCTCACAGTTGTTTTGCTGACCTCGGCACTCGTAGCATCACTTTATATGGCGTCCTTCACTGTCATCTCTCACAGTTGTGTGGCTGATCTGGGCACTCGTAGCATCACTGTATATGGCGTCCTTCACTGTCATCTCTCACAGTTGTTTGTCTGACCTGGGCACTCGTAGCATCACTGTATATGGCGTCCTTCTCTGTCATCTATCACAGTTGTTTGGCTGACCTAGGCACTCGTAACATCACAGTATATGGCGTCCTTCACTGTCATCTCTCACAGTTGTTTGGCTGACCTGAGAACTCGTAGCATCACTGTATATGGCGTCCTTCTCTGTCATCTCTCACAGTTGTTTTGCTGACCTCGGCACTCGTAGCATCACTTTATATGGCGTCCTTCACTGTCATCTCTCACAGTTGTTTGGCTGATCTGGGCACTCGTAGCATCACTGTATATGGCGTCCTTCACTGTCATCTCTCACAGTTGTTAGGCGGACCTGGGCACTCGTAGCATCACTGTATATGGTGTCCTTCTCTGTCATATCTCGGTTGTTTGGCTGACCTGGGCACTCGTAACATCACTGTATAAGGCGTCCTTCTCTGTCATCTCTCATTTGTTTGGCTGACCTGGGCACTCGTAGCATCACTGTATATGGTATCCTTGTCTGTCATCTCTCGGTTGTTTGGCTGACCTGGGCACTCATAAACACACAACTATGAAACGAGGAATCTCTCACAGTTGTTTGGCTGACCTGGGCCCTCGTAGCATCACTGTATATGGCTTCCTTCTCTGTCACCTCTCACAGTTGTTTGCCTGACCTGGGCACTCGTAGCATCACTGTATATGGCATCCTTCTCTCTCATCTCTCACAGTTGTTTGGCTGATCTAGGCACTCGTAATATCACTGTATGTGGCGTTCTTCTCTGTCATCTCTCACAGTTGTTTGGCTGACCTGGGGATTCGTAGCATCACTGTATGTGGCGTCCTTCTCTGTCATCTCTCACAGTTTTTTGGCTAACCTAGGCACTCGTAGCATCACTGTATATGGCGTCCTTCACTGTCATCTCTCACGGTTGTTTGGCTGACCTGGGCACTCGTAACATCACTGTATATGGCGTCCTTCTCTGTCATCTCTCACAGTTGTATGGCTGACCTAGGCATTCGTAGCATCACTGTATATGGCGTCCTTCTCTGTCATCTCTCAGTTGTTTGGCTGACCTGGGCACTCGTAGCATCAGTGTATATGGCGTCCTTCTTTGTCATCTCTCACAGTTGTTTGGCTGATCTAGGGACCCGTAGCATCACTGTATATGGCGTCCTTCTCTGTCATCTTTCACAGTTGTTTGGGTGATCTAGGGACTCGTAGCAACACTGTATATGGCGTCCTTCTCTGTCATCTCTCACAGTTGTTTGGCTGACCTAGGCACTCGTAGCATCACTGTATATGTCGTCCTTCTCTGTCATCTCTCACAGTTGTTTGGCTGATCTAGGAACTCGTAGCATCACTGTATATGGCGTCCTTCTCTATCATCTCTCACAGTTGTTTGGCTGACCTGGGCTCTCGTAGCATCACTGTATATGGCGTCCTTCTCTGTCATCTCTCTCAGTTGTTTGGCTGACCTGGTGACTCGTAGCATCACTGTATATGGCGTCCTTCTCTGTCATCTCACAGTTTTTTGGCTGACCTAGGCACTCGTACCATCACTGTATATGGCGTCCTTCACTGTCATCTCTCACAGTTGTTTGTCTGACCTGGGCACTCGTAGCAACACTGTATATGGCGTCCTCCTCTGTCATCTCTCACAGTTGTTTGGCTGACCTAGGCACTCGTAACATCACTGTATATGGCGTCCTTCACTGTCATCTCTCACAGTTGTTTGGCTGACCTGGGCACTCGTAGCATCACTGTATATGGCGTCCTTCTCTGTCAACTCTCACAGTTGTTTGCCTGACCTGGGCACTCGTAGCATCACTGTATATGGCTTCCTTCTCTGTCATCTCCCACGGTTGTTTGGCTGACCTGGGCACTCGTAACATCACTGTATATAGCGTCCTTCTCTCTCAACTCTCACAGTTGTTTGGCTGACCTAGGCATTCGTAGCATCACTGTATATGGCGTCCTTCACTGTCATCTCTCACAGTTGTTTGTCTGACCTGGGCACTCGTAGCATCACTGTATATGGCGTCCTTCTCTGTCATCTCTCACAGTTGTTTGGCTGACCTAGGCACTCGTAACATCACTGTATATGGCGTCCTTCACTGTCATCTCTCACAGTTGTTTGGCTGAACTGGGCACTCTTAGCATCACTGTATGTGGCGTTCTTCTCTGTCATCCCCTAGATTCGCAGGGGGGATTCACAGAGAAGCCTGAAACTGGAGGCATAGATAAAGACAGCAGAAATAAATCGGCAAAGAACAGCCTGGAAAACTGTTTTGAATCAGGATATAAATGCATTTGTTTAAATGCAAGGAGCGTAGTAAACAAAAGAAGTGAACTAAACATTATGGTAGAAGATATTGACCCTCACATAATAGGTATAACCGAATCGTGGGCCACCACTGATATATCAGATGCCGAATTGGGACTAACAGGATATGTAATGTTTAGGAAAGATAGAATGGGAAGAAAGGGAGGTGGAGTTATTTTATATATTAAAGAATCTATCCGGGCTTATGAAATAAAATTAGAAAGAGAAGCAGATTGCGAAGAAGCTGTTTGGTGTAACATAGTTACAGGAAACTCAACGTTAACAGTTGGGTTAGATTATCGAAGTCCAAACATAAGCATAGAAGAGAATGAAAAAATACAAAACGCTATAAGGGAAGTAAGCAAACGGAACTGTATTATTATGGGGGACTTTAACCATGGGCATATACAATGGAAATCTCTACAGAGTATGGGGAGTGAGGACCACAAGTTTTTAGTTTTAGTACAAGATAGTTTCCTTTCTCAACATGTGCTTGAACCAACCAGGGGAGAGAATGTGTTAGACTTAGTTTTGTCCTCACAGAAAGAATTAGTTGACAATGTCAAGATATGTGAGCCACTGGGGAGTAGTGATCACAACCAGATACATTTTACCATCAAAGTAAAATCAGAAAGGAATAGTAAAAAGCAGTATAGGAGAAATTTCCACAAAGGAAGGTATAAGGACATGAGGAAATATTTAGCAAAGATAGACTGAAGAATAAGACAGCAACCGAATGCTGGAATATCTTAAATAGTGAAATTAAGTGCATAGTCGATAAATTTGTACCTTTCAAAAAACAAGGGAAACGGTCTAAAAAGAAACACTTATCGAAAGAAGCCATTAGAAAAATTAAGTATAAACAAATGATGTGGAAGTCATATAGATGTACTGGAAATGATGAAGACTACAACATTTATAAAGAAGCACTCAATCAAGCTACAGCTGAAATTAGAAATTCAAAGAGAAGCTATGAAAAAAAATTAGCTAGTAATATAAAACATGAGAGTAAGAGTTTTTATGCGTATATTCGAAGCAAACAGAAAGTTCAGGATAAGGTCGGTCCTCTAGAAGATAGTGCTGGAAATACAATATCAGAGGGATTCTTAATGGCAGAAGACCTGAATGAGTATTTTAGTTCAGTGTTTACCAGGGAAGATATTAGTTCACTGCCAGTACCAGAGGCTAAGTTCAAGGGGGCAGATTCAGACTATTTAGGACAGTTAGTTGTAACCTCGGAAATGGTAGCTAAGAAAATAAGGGCTATGAAGGATAATAAATCACCTGGAGTGGACGGGATTCCGCCCAAACTACTATTGGAAATTGTAGAACAAATTAGCGTACCGCTTGCAACAGTTTTCAATTTGTCATTAGAAGAGGGAGTGGTTCCTTTAGAATGGAAAGAGGCAAACATTATACCGTTATTTAAAAAGGTTCGAGAAACAAGTCAGAGAACTATAGACCAGTGAGTTTAACATCAGAGATTTGCAAATTATTAGAAAGACTAATTAAAGATCACATGGTGGATTTTCTTGTTATACATAACTTGATAAACCCATCTCAACATGGGTTTTTAAAAGCGAGGTCATGCTTAACAAATATGTTATGTTTTTTGGAAGACATCACTAGGTGGGTAGATGAGGGATCACCAGTAGATATCATCTATTTAGATTTTCAAAAAGCTTTCGACAGAGTACCACATCAAAGATTACTCCTTAAGCTAAGAGGCCCATGGCATGAAATGGTATAATAAACTGGATAGAAAAATGGCTGAATGACGAAGACAACGTGGCAGTTGATGGGGAGGCTTCAAACTGGAAATCAGTATTGGGTGGGGTACCACAGGGATCAGTACTAGGACCTATATTATTCTTAATATATATCAGCAATTTGGATGATGAAATAACAAGCAAGGTGTTGAATTTTGCGGATGATACAAAAGTGTTTAGAAAGGATTAAAAGTGATGGAGATAGACAACATTTACAAGATGATCTTGACAAGTTGATCAAATAGTCTGAAAAGTGGCAAATGCTGTTCAATTTTGGGAAATGTAAATGCCTCCACGCAGGTCATGGGAATGAAGAGGTAAAATATAAAATGGGGGGTACTGTTCTAAGTACTACTGTAAAAGAAAAGGACTTGGGGTTAACCATTAGTGCTGATATGAAGGTTTCAGAGCAGTGCGGAATTGCAGCGTCAAAGGGAAATCAAATCCTTGGATTAATTTGGATTAATTAGGCGAAATATAGCGTATAAGAAAAAAGAATTAATAGTACCGCTGTACAAAACAATAGTGAGGCCTCATTTAGAATATTGTATACAAGCATGTAGGCCATATCGCAAGAAGAACATAGATATGCTAGAAAGAGTACAGAGGAGAGCGACTAAAATGATACCAAATCTGAGGGATCTTAGTTACGAAATACGCCTAAAAGAATGTGGTTTAACAACATTAGAGACCAGGAGATTGAGAGGAGATCACATAGAAGAGTTTAAAATATTGAATGGTTATGAAAATATTGATAGAAACATTTTTTTCTCAGTTAAGAAAAATAGAAGGACCAGAGGACATGAAGCTACATTAGTAAAGGAGCAGTGTAGATTAGATATAAGAAAGTTCTCATTCTCACAAAGGACTGTAAATGAATGGAACAGGATTATCTCCTGATTGTGTTGGTGCTAGTAGCGTGAATATGTTTAAAAATAAAATCGACACACACCTTAAAAAGGCGGGATACATGTAGATACAAAGTATTGGACTCTCGATAAGCCAAAAGGCTTCCTTGTCCACCTGCCATCCAGAG
>JAHLWY010001494.1:0-19432 GCA_020002185.1 Paraescarpia echinospica | reverse complement strand
CCCCGTACACCTAATTAATACTAATTGGTCGATATTTACTATTTTTAGTTATTGCTACCGTTCTCCTCCAATAATTGCGCTACTCATTTGTTACTAATTAGCACTTAATTAATTACCCTAATTTTACCTAATTAGTACCTGATTAGTCACTAGAGGTCGACAATCACCCTATTTATTTCCCTTATTAGTGCCTCATTAGTTACTAGAGGGCGCCACCCTCTTTCTAAGGAAACCCATCAATCACTTTGACGTTTACTAAAATCTCTAGTGCTAAAAAACGTAGGAATTCTACTTATAAAAAACGCAAAAGCCTTTGATCTGGGGTCATGACCGGTGTTGGAAGAACCTGTATCACTACTGACTACTTATAGGTATGTTGACGTTGTTTTAAAACATGAATCCATACTTTTGGTGTCTGCTATGCAAATCGTCTAGGAGGAAAAGTTTAACATACCGAGTATCCATACATATGCACACTCATGTATACGTCATCTCAATTATAGTTGCATTTAGGAAGATATTGTGGGCAGGGTGTTTTCCAATTATAATGCGGGTACCTCTAAGAAATAAATAACACCTTTGTTCCCAGAACAGTGACGCATCTCGTCGGCAAAATATATTGTACTAGCAATAACGCCAACAGTTACTTCACTAAAAACAGAACGTTAGCTAAAACGACACAATTTCGAAAGACACCATATGCCTACATGTATCACACGCACGCATGCACGTAGGCACGCACGCACGCACACACACACACACACACACACAAACACACACACATATACATACCAAACACATACATACACGCAAACACGCACGCACACACACACACACACACACAAACACACACACATATACATACCAAACACATACATACACGCAAACACGCACGCACCACGCAGCACGCATCACTAACCACGCACCACGCACCACGCACCACGCACCACGCATCACGCACGCACGGGTAATTTTGAGAAACATTTGGAAGGCAAAACAAATAAAGCTTAACACCAAACTGAGGATATATAACTCAAATCTCAAGTCAGTATTACTCTATGGCTCGGAGACACGGTGAATTACACAGACAATACTAAAAAAGACTTTCATCAACAAATGCCTGTGCAGAACCCTACATATAAAGTGATCAGACAAGATGCCCAATACTGCACTATGGGAATGGACCAAACAACTACCAATAGAAGACGAAATAAAGAAGATGACATAAGTGGAGTGCAATAACGCAGCGATAAGAGTTCCGGACCCTCGACTGAGACAACGCGGGTTCGAATCCTGTGCGGCTGTGTTGAACCTTTGGCAAGTTCGTTTACTCAACATTGCTTCAGTTCACTCAGCTGTATGAATGAGTACTTGGCTATAAACAGTTATGTGGATATTTGTGTACCAATAGTCTTCGCGCATTAATTGCAGTGTGGCTAAATGCTTACCAGATAAGTCGAGATGGTGGAGGTAGTAAAGTGTAATTAAAGCACTTTGAGCAGTCCTGGGGAATGGATACTGCGCTATATAAGAACTTACTTTTACCTTTTTGACATGGAGGTGGATAGGACATACACGCAGGAAACATACAACCAACATCATACGTCAAGCAATTACATGGAACACACCAGGGACCAGAAGAGGAAGGCCAAGAAACACTCGACAGAAAGACACGGAAAGCGAAAGAAAGCAGATGGGATACATCGGCATAGAAATCGAGAAAATGGCATCAAACGGATTAGAGTGGGGGACCATGGTCGATGGTCTATTGCCCTCAGCGAGAAAACAGGCCTAAATAAATAATTACTTCAAAGAAAGAACTGACAAATTTGTCTTCAGAACAGTGACGCGTCTTGTCGGCAAAATGTATATTGCAGCAGCAATAAAGCCTATTGATACTTCACAAAAACATAACGTTAGCTAAAACTACGTAAATTCGAGACACATATGCCTAACTGTACACACACACACACACGCATACACGCATACACACACACACACACACACACACACACACAAACACACACACACACACACACGCACACATACACACACATACACATACACAAACGCGCGCGCGCACACACATCCTCACACATTCCCACATATACACACCACCTATGCCCAATACACAGAAACATACACATCAAACCACGATCATCAAACTGTTGACGCACACACGCACGCACACAGACGCACGCACGCATGCATGCATAGCAAGGCCCGGATTCATGAAGCGGCTAAGAACGTTCTTAACGCTAAGATTCGCAACAAGACCGATGTATTCACGGATTACGTGACCGAGGTGAATATGGATCTTGTAGCCATCACAGAGACGTTGTCGTGCTTACTTTTATCCGGGCGTTAAATAATATCCGGGTGACGTTTCTGCGCGTGCGTGTATCTAGGGGAATGTATTTAGCACCAGCTACGACTGTCGCGCTTTCATTTATCCGGGCGTTATGTATGTTTATATATATACAGCTGTATATATATATATATATATATATATACATTTATATATATGTCTATCTATATACATTAATTATATAATGTTTGCTTCCCACATACATCAACAATTTCTGTCGTAAACAGTTTCCTCTCCACGCACACGTCATGTGACTTACTCTTATGCTTGGTCACAAATCTGAACCAGCAAATTATAATGATGTACTCTAACTATAATGCTCGTATTACGACAACAACGAAACATATTTAACTACTGGATATTATTTATCACTACGTGATCAACTTGTGCCAAATATTATACCTTACATATGCACGTAAACATCACCCGGATAAAATTTAACGCCCGGATAAATGTAAGCGCGAAACCGTGGCTAAGCACGGGAGAAAAAGACGATAACTCTATAAAAGACCTGACGCCCGCCGAATACAAGTTTGTACAACTTCCTCGGAAAAATCGCCACGGTGGTGATATCGGCCTTGTTTATCAATCGAATTTCAAGGTGGTTGTTAACCGACGTGATCATATAAAATCTTTCGAGTTCATGGATGTTGATGTTTCATCATCGGGAAACTCTATGAAACTTGTAATCATTTACCGTCCACCTCCGTCAAAAAAGAATAAACATTCCTACGCTGACTTTCTCTGAATTTGTAGTTTCGTTGAACACTACTCCCTGGTGACCTCCCGTTTTGCGATTGTCGGTGATTTCAACATCCACTGGGACGAGCCATCTGACAACAGTGAGACACGTTTCGCCGACTTGCTTGAGTCACTCAACATCATTCAACATGTTCCAGTTTCAACACACATCGACGGTCACAACATTGATCTGATCCTCACTCCATCCGGAAATCACGGCATAACTTCAACAAAAACATCGTTGCTGCTGTCTAATCACCTGTGGGTGGAACGTGTCGTCGATATGGAGAAACCGGTCGTTCTGCGGAAACCGATCACATACCGAATACTAAACATTGACAAGGCTGCGTTTGGTAATGACTTCGCATCGTCGCTTCTGACCACAGTTCCGTCTGTCATACAAACAACGAGTAAACTTGCAGATCACTACAATGTGGTTTTGACCAAACTTATCGAGAAGCACGCACCACTACATATGTGTCGTATCGCTGATCGTCCACTCGTACCTTGGTACAACGAGAAGGTGATCAAAGCCAAGCAAATTCGACGACAGCGTGAACGGAAATGGCGCCACACATCACTCCAAGTGCATCACGAAATGTATAAGACACTGTGCGCACAGGTTAAGATGACAATCAAAGAAGCCAAGTCTGACTACTATGCTTCTGAGATAGAACATTGCGGGAGTGACAACAGGCGACTGTATCGTCTGCTAAACGGACTGCTGCAGCGATGAAAATCCCAATATCTACCAGCTAACGACAACATCCAAGATCTCGCAACTAGTTTCTCAAACTTCTTCTCTACGAAAACCGAGACGATTCGTGTGGCGCTACATACCCAGTCTGCACTCACGTCCACCACGACCACAGACCGCCATCCAGCACCCTGCGTGTCACAACTTCACTCACTTCCGATTGCGACTACATCAGACATCCGCAATCTGCTCAACAAGTCACTAACAACACCGTGCGCGCTCGATCCCCTACCAACATGGCTTCTGAAAGAAGTCAGTGACAACTTAGCATCTGGTGTTGTTCCATGCTGCTTGAAACTTGTCAACGTCACCCCTGTGCTTATGAAGGCAAATCTCGACCAGGACAATATGGACAGTTATAGACCGATATCAACCCTGCCTTTTATGTCAAAGCTATTCGAAAGGTTTGTTGCACGCTGTCTGGTCGACCACTTGACTGATAACAATATTCTTGAACGATACCAATCAGCCGACAAATCGCATCACTCCACGGAAACTGCGCTAGTTCTGGTACATAATGACATCCTCGAGGCGCTAGACCGGCGGTATGGAGTCATCCTGGTTCTACTTGACATGTCGGCCGCCTTCGACACAGTTGACCATGAAATTCTGCTCAGCCGATTAGAACAACGCTTCGGAATGGCTGATTCCGTGTTGGCATGGATGCGATCATATCTAACCGACCGGTCGCAGTCAGTAAATATACCAGATGGCGCTTCCATCAAATCTAGCGTCGCTTGTGGCGTTCCTCGATGATCGGTGCTGGGGTCTCTGTTGTTCTATGCGTATTCAGCACCTATTGTTGATATCATCAGAAGACACAACCTGGGTTCCCACCTTCTGCGTGCACGATACCCGGCTATACGTCAAGTTTGAGATGACCGAAACCAACAGAATTGTCTACGCGGAATTGAGCACTGCATCAACGACGTCCGCGTGTGAATGATAACAAAACGGTCGCACTTGTATTAGCATCACGAAACAATTAAGCGAAACACAATTGATATCACCGTGATCACAATTGGCGACTGCGACATTACGTCAAGACCTACTGCCAGAAACATCGGCGTTGTATTCGACTCGGAAATGTCGATGGTCGTCATGTAAAGAACATGTCCGGCGTAGCGTACTGTCATCTGAGGAACATTGCGTTGATCCAATCGAGCCTAACACAGAAAGCCACAGTCCGTCTTATGTACTCTCTTGTTATATCGAGAATTGACTATGCGAACTGTCTGCTATATATGACATCCCCGACTGCAAAGAGTGCAAAATGCTGCTGCTCGGCTGGTGGTCCGCTGCCACAGATGGGACCACATCACACCGGTACTCAAGAAACTGCACTGGCTTCCCGTAGTGCAACGCATTCATTACGCAATTCTGCTACTGACGTTTCGTGCTCAACACGCGGACTGGTTCCAGCGTACATCACCGACCTACTCCACGAAGAAAGAGCTACTCGAGTGTTACAAAACGACGTCAGAACTTTCTCGGTATCTGCTCCATAACTATATAATTCACTTCCAAGCGAGATGAAGACAACCAGTTGCTTTGTGACTTTCAAAAGAATTTCGAAAACCCATCTTTTCCGGGTTGCTTAAGCAACATAGGCCCCACCAGTCAGTTAATTTGTTTATATTATTCGTTATCTTGTACATGTTTTAAAACTAATTTTACACAATCTTTACTGATTTATTATCAATATACCTTTAATTGTAACGATCATCTTTAGCGGTAACTTATTCTTTTTAATTTATGTATATATTGTCATTTATTTTAACTAAGTTAATATTATTAATTTTATGTAACTTATTAAAGTTCTGCATTTATAAATATATAAAACAACCCTTCTAATACACAAAAAGCTTGTATGAAAGCTACGTTCAGGGGGTTTTCCTTCCAACAGACAATGGCCACACAGACCAACGCGTCATGTACAAATACAGCTGTACTAGTCCCGAGAAGAGGTAATAGGGCGTTTCTGTATGAAATATCTAACTGTGTGGGCGGTAAAGTTTCTACAACAAACAATGGTGACACACACCAACGCATCATGTACAAATACAGTTGTACTCGTCCTGAGAAGAGGTAATAGGGCATTGCCGTATGAAATATGTAACTGTGTGGGCTGTAAAGTTTCTACAACAAACAACGGCCACACACACCAACGCGTCATGTACAAATACAGCTGTACTAGTCCTGAGAAGAGGTAATAGGGCATTGCCATATGAAATATCTAACTGTGTGGGCTGTAAAGTTTCTACAACTAACAATGGCCACACAGACCAACGCGTCATGTACAAATACAGCTGTACTAGTCCTGAGAAGAGGTAATAGGGCATTGCCATATGAAATATCTAACTGTGTGGGCTGTAAAGTTTCTACAACTAACAATGGCCACACAGACCAACGCGTCATGTACAAATACAGCTGTACTAGTCCTGAGAAGAGGTAATAGGGCATTGCCATATGAAATATCTAACTGTGTGGGCTGTAAAGTTTCAACAACAGACAATGGCCACACAGACCAACGCGTCATGTACAAATACAGCTGTACTAGTCCTGAGAACAGGAAATAGGGCGTTTCTGTATGAAATATCTAACTGTGTGGGCTGTAAAGTTTCTACAACAAACAATGGCCACACACACCAACGCGTCATGTACAAATACAGCTGTACTCGTCCTGAGAAGAGGTAATAGGGCATTGACACATGAAATATCTAACTGTGTGGGCTGTAAAGTTTCTACAGCAAACAATGGCCACACACACACCAACGCGTCATGTACAAATACAGCTGTACTCGTCCTGAGAAGAGGTAATAGGGCATTGACACATGAAATATCTAACTGTGTGGGCTGTAAAGTTTCAACAACAGACAACGGCCACACACACCAACGCGTCATGTACAAATACAGCTGTACTAGTCCTGAGAACAGGTAATAGGGCGTTTCTGTATGAAATATATAACTGTGTGGGCTGTAAAGTTTCTATAACAAACAATGGTGATACACACACCAACGCATCATGTACAAATACAGCTGTACTCGTCATGAGAAGAGGTAATAGGGCATTGCCACATGAAATATCTAACTGTTTGTACAACAAACAATGGCCACACACACACCAACGCGTCATGTACAAATACAGCTGTACTCGTCTTGAGAAGAGGTAATAGGGCATTGCCACATGAAATATCTAACTGTGTGGGCTGTAAAGTTTCTACAACAAACAATGGCCACACACACACCAACGCGTCATGTACAAATACAGCTGTACTCGTCCTGAGAAGAGGTAATAGGGCATTGCCACATGAAATATCTAACTGTGTGGGCTGTAAAGTTTCAACAACAGACAATGGCCACACACACCAACGCGTCATGTACAAATACAGCTGTACTAGTCCTGAGAACAGGTAATAGGGCGTTTCTGTATGAAATATATAACTGTGTGGGCTGTAAAGTTTCTACAACAAACAATGGTGATACACACACCAACGCGTCATGTACAAATACAGCTGTACTCGTCCTGAGAAGAGGTAATAGGGCATTGCCACATGAAATATCTAACTGTGTGGGCTGTAAAGTTTCTACAACAAACAATGGTGATACACACACCAACACGTCATGTACAAATACAGCTGTACTCGTCCTGAGAAGAGGTAATAGGGCGTTGCCACATGAAATATCTAACTGTGTGGGCTGTAAAATTTCTACAACAAACAATGGCCACACACACCAACGCGTCATGTACAAATACAGCTGTACTCGTCCTGAGAAGAGGTAATAGGGCATTGCCACATGAAATATCTAACTGTGTGGGCTGTAAAGTTTCTACAACAAACAATGGTGATACACACACCAACACGTCATGTACAAATACAGCTGTACTCGTCCTGAGAAGAGGTAATAGGGCGTTGCCACATGAAATATCTAACTGTGTGGGCTGTAAAATTTCTACAACAAACAATGGCCACACACACCAACGCGTCATGTACAAATACAGCTGTACTCGTCCTGAGAAGAGGTAATAGGGCATTGCCATATGAAATATCTAACTGTGTGGGCTGTAAAGTTTCAACAACAGACAATGGTGACACACACCAACGCGTCATGTACAAATACAGCTGTACTCGTCCTGAGAAGAGGTAATAGGGCATTGCCACATGAAATATCTAACTGTGTGGGCTGTAAAGTTTCAACAACAGACAATGGCCACACACACCAACGCGTCATGTACAAATACAGCTGTACTAGTCCTGAGAAGAGGTAATAGGGCATTGCCACATGAAATATCTAACTGTGTGGGCTGTAAAGTTTCAACAACAGACAATGGCCACACACACCAACGCGTCATGTACAAATACAGCTGTACTCGTCCTGAGAAGAGGTAATAGGGCATTGCCACATGAAATATCCAACTGTGTGGGCTGTAAAATTTCTACAACAAACAATGGCCACACACACCAACGCGTCATGTACAAATACAGCTGTACTCGTCCTGAGAAGAGGTAATAGGGTGTTTCTGTATGAAATATCTAACTGTGTGGGCTGTAAAGTTTCTACAACAAACAATGGCCACGCACACGAACGCGTCATATACAAATACAGCTGTACTCGTCCTGAGAAGAGGTAATAGGGTGTTTCTGTATGAAATATCTAACTGTGTGGGCTGTAAAGTTTCTACAACAGACAACGGCCACACACACACCAACGCGTCATGTACAAATACAGCTGTACTCGTCCTGAGAAGAGGTAATAGGGCATTGCCATATGAAATATCTAACTGTGTGGGCTGTAAAATTTCTACAACAGACAATGGCCACACAAACGAACGCGTCATATACAAATACAGCTGCACTCGTCCTGAAAAGAGATAATAGGGCATTGCCATATGAAATATCTAACTGTGTGGGCTGTAAAGTTTCTACAACAGACATTTGCCACACCAACGCGTCATGTACAAATACAGCTGCACTCGTCCTGAAAAGAGGTAATATGGCATTGCCACATGAAATATCTAACTGTGTGGGCTGTAAAGTTTCTACAACAAATAATGGCCACACACAACAACGCATCATGTACAGATACAGCTGTACTCGTCCTAAGAAGAGGTAATAGGGCGTTGCTGTATGAAATATCTAACTGTGTGGGCTGTAAAGTTTCTACAACAGACAATGACCACACCAACGCATCACGTACAAATACAGCTTTGCTCGTCCTGAGAAGAGGTAATAGGGCGTTGCCATATGAAATATCTAACTGTGTGGGCTGTAAAGTTTCTACAACAAACAATGGCCAAACACACACCAACGCGTCATGTACAAATACAGCTGTACTCGTCCTGAGAAGAGGTAATAGGGCATTGCCACATGAAATATCTAACTGTGTGGGCTGTAAAGTTTCTACAGCAAACAATGGCCACACACACCAACGCGTCATGTACAAATACAGCTGTACTCGTCCTGAGAAGAGGTAATAGGGCATTGCCATATGAAATATCTAACTGTGTGGGCTGTAAAGTTTCAACAACAGACAATGGCCACACACACCAACGCGTCATGTACAAATACAGCTGTACTCGTCCTGAGAAGAGGTAATAGGGCATTGCCATATGAAATATCTAACTGTGTGGGCTGTAAAGTTTTTACAACAGACAATGGCCACACAGACCAACGCGTCATGTACAAATACAGCTGTACTCGTCCTGAGAAGAGGTAATAGGGCGTTGTGGTATGAAATATCTAACTGTGTGAGCTGTAAAGTTTCTACAACAAACAATGGCCATACACACCAAGGCATCATGTATAAATACAGCTGTACTCGTCATTAGAAGAGGTAATAGGGCGTTGTTGTATGAAATGTCTAACTGTGTGGGCTGTAGAGTTTCTACAACAAACAATGGCCACACCAACGCATCATGTACAAATACAGCTGTACTTGTCCTGAGAAGAGGTAATAGGGCGTTACTGTATGACATGTCTAACTGTGTGGGCTGTAAGGTTTCTACAACAAACAATGACCACACCAACGCATCTTGTACAAATACAGCTGTACTTGTCCTGAGAAGAGGTAATAGGGCGTTACTGTATGAAATGTCTAACTGTGTGGGCTGTAGAGTTTCTACAACAAACAATGGCCACACCAACGCATCATGTACAAATACAGTTGTACTCGTCATTAGAAGAGGTAATAGGGCGTTACTGTATGAAATGTCTAACTATGTGGGCTGTAAAGTTTCTACAACAAACAATGACCACACCAACGCATCATGTACAAATACAGCTGTACTTGTCCTGAGAAGAGGTAATAGGGCGTTACTGTATGAAATGTCTAACTGTGTGGGCTGTAGAGTTTCTACAACAAACAATGACCACACCAACGCATCATGTACAAATACAGCTGTACTCGTCCTGAGAAGAGGTAATAGGGCGTTACTGTATGAAATGTCTAACTGTGTGGGCTGTAGAGTTTCTACAACAAACAATGACCACACCAACGCATCTTGTACAAATACAGCTGTACTTGTCCTGAGAAGAGGTAATAGGGCGTTACTGTATGAAATGTCTAACTGTGTGGGTTGTAGAGTTTCTACAACAAACAATGACCACACCAACGCATCATGTACAAATACAGCTGTACTTGTCCTGAGAAGAGGTAATAGGGCGTTACTGTATGAAATGTCTAACTGTGTGGGTTGTAAAGTTTCTACAACAAACAATGGCCACACCAACGCATCATGTACAAATACAGCTGTACTTGTCCTGAGAAGAGGTAATAGGGCGTTACTGTATGAAATGTATAACTGTGTGGGTTGTAAAGTTTCTACAACAAACAATGACCACACCAACGCATCATGTACAAATACAGCTGTACTTGTCCTGAGAAGAGGTAATAGGGCGTTACTGTATGAAATGTCTAACTGTGTGGGCTGTAGAGTTTCTACAACAAACAATGACCACACCAACGCATCATGTACAAATACAGCTGTACATAAAATAAATAAAATTTATCAAATCATTAACGCTGTTAATAAACCAAGTTTTAAAATCCGGGATATTCCCAGACAAACTAAAAATTGCAAAAGTTATTCCTATATTTAAGAAAGACGATCCATCTTTATTTGAAAATTACAGACCAATTTCCCTTCTTCCTACAATTTCTAAGGTATATGAGAAATTAATTTTTATTCAATTATATTCATATTTCAATGATGTGAAGCTTTTATTTGATAATCAATATGGTTTAGAGCTAAATATTCAACGGAATTTGCTGCGCTTGAGCTAATAGATAGAATTATAACTCAAATGGATAATAATGATGAACCAATTAATGGATTTATCGACTTTTCTAAGGCTTTTCATAATTATTGACCATAACATTTTACTTAACAAATTAACTTACTATGGCCTAAATGGCTCAACTTTGCAGTTATTCAGAAGTTACTTACAAAACAGGAAACAATACACTGAAATTGAACAAATAAATTCAGACATCTTACCTTCTTACCTATAACAATCGGCGTCCCACAAGGTTCAATCCTTGGACCACTATTATTTATCATTTACATAAATGATTTCTCACAAGTTAGTCAATTATTTAATTTCGTCATGTACGCTGATGACACCACATTATCTAGCTCTTTAAAATTTCTTAACAACAACAACACATGCAATAAAACTACAGAATCCTTAATAAATTAAGAACTTTTTAAAGTTAATGAATGGCTAAACATAAATAAATTATCTTTAAATAAAAGCAAATAAAAATACATGGTTTTTCATATGCCTAATAAACGCACGCAGACTCTTACGCTTAATATAGATAATATAAATATTGAAAGAGTAGATGAATTTAACTTTCTAGGATTGACTTTAGACACTAACCTAAATTGGAAAAAACACACTGAGAATTTTTTTAATAAGTGCTCCAAAACAATTGGCATAATAAACAGATTAAAATATGTATTACCTTTAGATATAAAAGTGTTGTTATATAACACATTAATATTATCTCATATCAATTATTGTATCATGGTTTGGGGATACCAAATAAATATAATTACAAAAATATAAAAAAGCCGCGCGAATAATAACCTTAAATAAATACAACTCACACACGGAACCACTAAACTACTAAAAGTAGAAGACATATTTAAGTTACATGAATTAAAATTTTATTTTAAATATATTCATAAAATGTTACCTCCTTATTTACTTAACTGGCAAATTATCCCAAGTGTAAACATACATAATTATAATACTCGTGAAAAAAATTATATACATACTTTTAGAACTAAGCATGAATTTGCAATGAAATGTCTCAAATACAGCCTACCACATGCTATAAATGACACCCCAGATATAATCAAAGACAAAATATATACTCACAGTTTGCGAGGCTTCTCATTTTATATAAAAACATACTTCTTACACAAATATAATGATTTATGCACTCTATCAAATTGCTACACGTGTCAACAAAACCATTAAATACAATACATTTGATGCTAGTTTCAGGCAACCAGCACACAAACAAACTTACATTCTCACCCAAAACAAGCACTCCCAAAAACATACACGAGATAGACATGCATCTTGTAAAAGGGCCATATAAATTATCACGTAAATAGGGTGGCTCCTATGATAGGGACAATTGTGTCTTAATAGGAGTCACCGACCCCGATTGAATAAGCTATATGATTAATGTCTATGGTACATCAATACCATAATTGCTGTACATGCGTTTGTATGTATTTTCCAAGTAGTATGTTGAACAAATAATGATATACATGTATGCATGCTTGCATAATGTTTATATTTGTTGTTTTTACTGCATAAGTGATGTTCAGAAACCAATTAATTGTGTACCCACATGGGGTCAAATAAACGTTATGTTATGTTATGTTATGATGTAGAAGTCATATAGACGTACTGGAAATAACGAAGACTACAACATTTATAAAGAAGCACTAAACTAAGCTACAACTGAAATTCGAAATTCGAAGAGAAGCTATGAACAAAAATTAGCTTGTAATATAAAACAAGACAGCAAGAGTTTTTATGCATATGTTCGGAGCAAACAGAAAGTTCAGGATAAGGTCGGTCCTCTAGAAGATAGTGCTGGAAATATAATATCAGAGGGATTCTTCAAGGCAGAAGACCTGAATGAGTATTTTTGTTTTGTATTTACCAGGGAATATATTAGTTCACTGCCAGTACCAGAGGCTAAGTTCAAGGGGGCAGAATCAGACTATTTAGGACAGTTAATTGTAACCCCGGAAATGGTAGCTAAGAAAATAAGGGCTATGAAGGATAATAAATCACCTAGAGTGGATGGGATTCCGCCCAAACTACTATTGGAAATTGTAGAACAAATTAGCGTACCGCTTGCTACAGTTTTCAAGTTGTCATTAGAAGAGGGAGTGGTTCCTTTAGAATGGAAAGAAGAAAACATAATGCCGTTTTTTAAAAAAGATTCCAGAAACAAGTCAGAGAACTACAGACCAGTGAGTTTAACGTCGGTGATTTGCAAATTATTAGAAAGACTAATTAAATATCACATGGTGTATTTTCTTGTTAAACATAACTTGATAAATTCATCTCAGCATGGGTTTCTAAAAGCGAAGTCATGCTTAACAAATATGTTATGTTTTTTGGAAGACATCACTAAGTGGGTAGATGAAGGATCACCAGTAGACATCATCTACTTACATTTTCAGAAAGCTTTCGACAAAGTGCCACATCAAAGACTACTGCTTAAACTAAAGGCCCATGGCATAGGAAATGGTATAATAAACTGGATAGAAAAATGGCTGATTGACAGAAGACAACGTGTAGTAGTTGATGGGGAGGCTTCAAACTGGAAATCAGTTTTGAGTGGGGTACCACAGGGATCAGTATTGGGACCTATATTATTCTTAATATATATCAACGATTTGGACGCTGATATACAAGCAAGGTGTTGAAATTTGCGGATGATACAAAATTGTTTAGAAAGGATTAAACGTGATGAAGATAGACAGCATTTACAAGATGATCTTGACAGATTGATAAAATGGTCTGAAAAATGGCAAATGTTGATCAATTTTGGGAAATGTAAATGCCTCCACACAGGACATGGGAACGAATATGTACAATATACAATGGGAGGTTCTGTACTAAGTACTACTGTAAAAGAAAAGGACTTAGGTTTAACCATTAGTGCTGATATGAAGGTTTCAGAACAGTGCGGAATTGCAGCTTCAAAGGGAAATCAATTCCTTGGATTAATTAGGCGAAACATAACGTATAAGGAAAAAGAGCTAATAATACCGCTATACAAAACAATAGTTAGGCCTCATTTAGAATATTGTATTCAAGCGTGGAGGCCATATCGCAGGAAGGACATATATATGCTAGAAAGAGTGCAGAGGAGAGCAACTAAAATGATACCAAAACTGAAGGATCTTAGTTACGAAATACGCCTAAAAATGCGGTTTAATAACACTAGAGACCAGGAGATTGAGAGGAGATCAGATAAAAGTGTTTAAATATTGAATGGTTATGAAAATATTGATACAAATATTTCTCAGTTAAGAAAGATAGAAGGACCAGAGTACGTGAAGTTACATTAGTAAAGGAGCAGTGTAGATTAGATATAAGAAAATTCTCATTCTCACAAAGGACTGTATATGATTGGAACATATTATCTCCTGATTGTGTTGGTGCTAGTAGCGTGAATATGTTTAACAATAAAATCGACGCATACCTTAAAAGGGCGGGATACACGTAGATAAAAAGTATTGGAATCTCGATAAGCCAAAAGGCTTCCTTGTCCACCTGCCATCTAGAGTTAACTTTCTGGATGGCAATCTTGTTAAATCTTGTCTTGTTAATTCTTAATAAGAACGAAAGCCATATGCAGAAAATGCAAAGGATTTCAGAGAATAACATTAATATATCCTTAGACAGCATGTTATGGCAGGAGCATAACAGAGGCGCTACAAAATGAAACAACCGAGGAGTTTACAGAGCCATGATCGCCAACGCCTGCGTCAGACAGAAGAACAACCTGACTGTAACAATCTTCGGCGCAGAAGCCTAGACACAACCATCACAACATACACAGTGTCTTTATATTTTTGAGATGCGTTGCCGGCGAGCTCTCGGAGGTGTTATCAGGGCAAACAGACTACAAAATAACCATATATACGAGAGGCTACATTCACCATCTCACATGGTATCAGATATAAACCTCCGGTGCTTTTGGCACGTTTGTCTTACACCAAAAAAGACCTTGTTAACGTAGCTTTCTAGCAAGACTTTAAAGTACAAATAAAAATAGAATGTTACGGAAGAGGGGGAGCGACCAAATTAAAAATGACAGCAGAGCGGCGTGGTCTAGATAAACTTAGATGGAGTGTGTGACACCCAGGAGGACAGCTCGGGGTCAGGTTGACATCGACGACGGCAGCGCACAAGACTTTGGGCAATCCTCTCTATTTCTTTCTTGGGGTGGCTACTCCTCTCTAATTCTGCAGTTTTTGGCCTATCTCGCCTTCCTTTTCCTTGATGATTCAAAGTCAGAGACTTGTAAGTCAAGATGATAAACAGTAAAATGGGCAACGTTTGCCACACAGTGATAATTTATTTTCTTTCCTGAAAAGGACAGCATATAGGACGATACGTCCCAAAATGGGTTGATCATATCACAAAAGCAAATGATTCATACTGGACTATCGTTACATATAAAAATAACGTCATCGAGGTATACAGATTCTTTTGAGTATTGCCTTGAACTATTTGATATCGACTTGAAATCGACGTTGCAAAATAAACAAATATATTTCTGGTCAGAAACCCTAAATGCAGGAGGTAAGACATTATGTAATATTTCCAGCCATTGCAAACACAGCACGGTGTTCACATCCTCTAAAGCTACTCAGTTTATGTATACAGTGCATATATTTTACAAGATCTACGCCAACGACGACGCCGTTCCCAAGTATTACAAGTCGCCGCCGCTACATGTAATGCGAGACATCGTGGATATTTTCCCTTGTGTTTTATATACTGTAAACATATGACAGTCGTTATGCTATAATTGAATATAACAGCAATCAAGGTTTTTTTGGTAAATGACTAGCAACAATGAAGAATTATGATTATTATATAAGTAAAAAAATTGTGGTACATAACATGTGTGGTCCATCAATCTGTAATCTGGATGTTCCTGGCTGTGCACACGATGTGACTATTGTATATACTATTTGTGCACAGTGTGTTAATAAATTGGATTGCCCATTACCAACCTACCCAATAGTTGGTGTAAATTCAGTACAAACAGAGAAAGGGCTGCACGAACATATTCATAACACAGATACACCGGGGGGTAGGGGGGTACAGAGTGGAGTAGTACACGAACAAAGCGTACGTATCTGTGGGGACTACAAGCTCACAGTGAATCAGGTGGCAACATTGGATAGGTATCCAATTCCCCGAATAGAAGATATGTACGCACAGCTGGAGAAAGGTAGCACGTATATAAAGTTCGACATGCGTCACGCCTACCTATGAACATATCGAGCTACACCCCGACAGTCGCAAATACGTCACCATCAACATGCCGCGAGGACTCTTCACGTACAAGCAGCTGCCGTAGGGTGTGTCAACAGCACCAGAGATTGTTCAACGGGTCATGAACACCCTCTTAAAGGGAATACCCAACACAATGGTGTACCTAGATGACATCTTGGTGAATGGATCAACCGAAGATGAACACTTATAGACACTTGAGCGAGTGCTCGAACGCCTCGTTCAAGTCGGTTTCCTACTGAAAGCATCATAATGCAATTTCTTGAGTGACGAATTAGAAACTTAGGTCACCGGATAGATGCGGAAGGAATCCACTATTCCGGTACGACTCTCTCAGCAATCCGCAACGTTCCGGCACCAACCAGCATCACCGAGTTACGATCCTACCTTGGGATGGTAAACCATTACAGTAATTTCTTGCTCAACTTAGCGACGATCCTGGCGCCCATGCATCAGTTGCTCAGAAAGGACACGAAGCGGTACTGGAAGAAGGACCAATAAGAGGCTTTCGACGGGAAGAAAGAGATGCTGAGCTCGCACTTCGACTCCTCCAAGTCGTTGATTCTGACATGTGATGCCTCTCATCCGGCATTGGATCCGTCCTTGTTCACGTCGTGGAAGACGGTGTAGAGAAACCCACTGCGCACCTCTCAAGAAGTATCTCACATGCTGAGAAAAACTACTCTCAGATTGATAAAGAGGGGTTGGCTGTCATCGATGGACTGAAGAAGTTTCGCGAGTATTTGTGGGGTCGCAAGTTTACTATCGTCACGGACCACAAGCCGCTTCTTGGGTTGTTCGGAGAAACTAAGGCTGTTCTGCAGATGCTGTCTACATATATGCAGCGCTGTGCCCTGACACTGGCTTCCTACGAATACCAGATAGTCCACAGGCCAAAGCATCCACCAAGCAAACGCTCTTAGCCGCCTCCCGGTAGGTGGCGCTCCGAGACATGTACCAGTGCCAGCTGACACGATACTGACAATGCAATATTTGGACATGTCCCCAGTCACTGCAAGTGACATACGCCGCGAAACAACATATGACCCTGTGTTGCCACAAGTCTTCATCAGTACGAGGGAAGGATTTTCAAATCAAGATGACAACGAACGTTTGAAGCCCTGCATCCAAAGAAGAGATAAACTCAGCATCCATGATGGCTGTCTCATGCGGGATACACGAGTGATCATTCCAAGTGTCTACCTCAAAGCACTGTTGGAAGAACTGCACAATGCACACTGTGGGATCGTGCGCATGAAAGCCGTACGTCGCAATCTGATGTGGTGGTCAGGTATCGATCAGGACATTGAGAAAACGGTCAAAACCTGCGACATCTGCATGCGTAGCCGACCCAGACCTACGGATGCTCCCCTACGGCCATGGTCGTTCCTCGATCGACCATGGTGATGGTGATGATCGACGCCCACTCGAAGTGGATAGACGATTACCTTACGTCGGACTCCACTTCAGCCACGACCATCAGTAAACTGCGACATCCATTCAGCACTCATGGCATACCGTATGCCATCGTCAGTGACAATGCCACTGGATTCATTAGCGAAGAGTTTCTAGAGTTCTGCCGACACAATGGCATCAAGTATATTATAAGCGCGCCCCACCACCCGTCATCACATGGTCTGGCCAAACGAACCGTCGAGGTGGTAAAGGAAGGAGTAAAGCGCATGCAAGGAGGGGGCTAGCACTAAACTAGGCTTCCACTGGCACCAGCTGGTGGATATCTAATATAATACTTTGAGGGCACTCACCTTGGCTTCCGCTGGCAGCAGCTGGTGGATATCAAATATAATACATTGAGGGCACTCACCTTGGCTTCCGCTGGCACCAACTGGTGGATATCTAATATAATACATTGATGGCATTCACCTTGGCTTCCACTGGCACCAGCTGGTGGATATCTAATATAATACATTGAGGGCACTCACCTTGGCTTCCACTGGCACCAGCTGGTGGATATCTAATATAATACATTGAGGGCATTCACCTTGGCTTCCACTGGCACCAGCTGGTGGATACCTAATATAATACATTGAGGGCACTCACCTTGGCTTCCACTGGCACCAGCTGGTGGATACCTAATATAATACATTGAGGGCACTCACCTTGGCTTCCACTGGCACCAGCTGGTGGATATCTAATATAATACATTGAGGGCACTCACCTTGGCTTCCACTGGCACCAGCTGATGGATATCTAATATAATACATTGAGGGCACTCACGTTGGCTTCCGCTGGCAACAGCTGGTGGATATCTAATATAATACATTGAGGGCACTCACCTTGGCTTTCACTGGAACCAGCTGGTGGACACGTTCTTTTTGGCGCCGCATTCCCCATGCATCCTGTATAAACATATTTAACAAGATTATTATCTAGATTAGGTAATGAAGGGCTGTATCAATATTAAAACACTTTTAGTTAAACACCGACACATCTACACCCATGTGCAGATAGGCATTTACAAGTAGATTAGTGGTTTGTTTTATTTATTAATTAATTAATTTTCACTCGTTAACATACTTCCTTTTACATTTTTTATGGTCGAGCCGAGTGGTGCTTAAAAATACTTGTGCAAATCTTATATCAGTGGGAAAAGTGACATAATTCCATTTGAATACTTTCGTGTTGAGTTACGGACAGATCATTTTACTTGGGAACGCACCGTATAAAGCGCCGCGCTGCCAAGTTAACAAAGTGTTCCCTCCCTAAACACTTAAATTAAATTTCACCAGCAACAACGGGTTCATTAAGACATATTTTGAAGGCCACTCTATTGCATTTAGATATAGGGTATAATGCATAAAATTACTACAGCAAATCGAACAAATGTCTTTAATTGTACTTCCACTAGCAACAGCTGGTGGACACTTTTTGACGCCGCATTCTCCAAGTATCCTATACAGACATATTTAACAAGATTGTCATATAGGTTACACAATAAAGAGACCTATTAGTAGCAAAACCACATTAGTCACA
>JAHLWY010001493.1:7500-19436 GCA_020002185.1 Paraescarpia echinospica | reverse complement strand
TTACATTTAAATATAAAGGAAACAAAATATGACTACTACTTAAATACACAAGTTAGATCTGTTCTTACATTTAAATATAAAGGAAACAAACTATGACTACTACTTAAATACACAAGTTAGATCTGTTCTTACATTTAAATATAAAGGAAACAAAACTATGACTACTACTTAAATACACAAGTTAGATCTGTTCTTACATTTAAATATAAAGGAAACAAAACTATGACTACTACTTAAATACACAAGTTAGATATGTTCTTACATTTAAATATAAAGGAAACAAACTATGACTACTACTTAAATACACAAGTTAGATCTGTTCTTACATTTAAATATAAAGGAAACAAAACTATGACTACTACTTAAATACACAAGTTAGATCTGTTCTTAAATTTAAATATAAAGGAAACAAACTATGACTACTACTTAAATACACAAGTTAGATATGTTCTTAAATTTAAATATAAAGGAAACAAACTATGACTACTACTTAAATACACAAGTTAGATCTGTTCTTAAATTTAAGATGTTGGTGAAGAAACAGTAGAGAAAGCAATAAATGATCTCCCAACCAAAAACAGCAGTGACTTTGATGGCATTTCCCCAAAACTGTTAACAATAATTGAACCGGCAATACTTAAATCATTAACCTTATTAATTAACCAAGTTATTAGTACTGGCGTATTTCCTGACAAACTTAAAATTGCAAAAGTTGTACCAATTTTCAAAAAGGATGACCCAACTAAATTAAAAAATTACAGGCCTATTTCTCTAATTCCCACTATTTATAAAGTATTAGAGAAAATAATCCACAATCAGTTAACCGCTGATTTGATTAATTCTAAGCTATTTTGTGATAATAAGGTACGCATTTAGACCTAACCATTCAACATAATATGCATCACTCGAACTAGTTGATAGAATAATTACTCAAATGGACAAACATAAATTACCAATACGTATTTTTGTTTACCTTTCAAAAGTCATTGATACTACTGACCATTCGATATTACTCAACAAGTTAAGATGTTATGGCATAGATGGAAATGCTCTTCTCTTATTTAAAAGCTATTTAATCAACCGGAAGCAGTACACCGAGTTTGAAAATACTACAACTCATATTTTACCTATAAAAATAGGTGTACCACAAGTTTCCATCCTTGGACCATTGTTATTTACTCTATATATATATATACATATATATATGTATATATATATATATATATATATATATATAGTAAATAAGATTTGGGAGGTCATATATTTAGATTTAGTTTTATTTATTGAAAACTTATTAATATTAAGCCATTCAATTATTTTGAGAAGTTCTTCATTTATTACAGAGTCTACACTTCTATAATGTGGTTTATCACTAAAAATGTCAATGGTGCTCAATAACGTGGTATCATCAGCACATATTATAAAGTTAAACATTTGGCTTGCTTGTGAAAAGTCAATTATATATATATATATATATATATATATATTCCCCTACGAATACTGCGAATACTGCAGTTTTAAACAATACACAAACACACACACACACACACACACACACACACACACACACACACACACACACACACACACACACACACACCACGGGCGTATTCTATGAGTTTGGTTGCCTAGGAAACCCCCAAACCTCTCACTTCTTTATAATCCATTCTGTAACGTACAGGGAATGATGACATACAAAATTCAGGTTTTTCCATGTTTTTTTTAAAACAAATTGTGAGTCTTGTTAACGAATATACTGCAGATCAGAGACAAGATATATATCATGCCGATGCGTTGCTTCCTCGATGAACCATGAAACCAAAGACGTATTAAGAATATTTATATGTATTTGATGATACCATGTAGTTTCTTTTAGCAGTCTGATCTATGGATACAAATCGCTCCCTTAATCAGTTTATTGATTGCCTCTAAGATCTTTCACTGGACGACTGACAGCAAATTAATGTTGAATGCAAATAAGACTGAATTTCTCATCATTGGTACTCCGATGCAGCGTAGTAAACGTTTTTGTTTTTTCCCAGAGCGTATTTTGATTTGCATATTACACAAGCCTCCTCGTCGCGGAATCTAGGAGTAATCTTTGATAATAACTTTAATTGTAGACAGCATTAACCCAAACGTGTCGCTGCCGTTTTTATCATATCCGTGATCTTCGCCAGGTTCGCATGTATAATACGAGCTTTGATTTATCGACGATATTGGTGCTTAAGAAGTCATTCCATTATTATTATTATCATAATTATTATTATTAAAAAGTTCTGTCGTCCGCGGTCTTCAGCTGTCAAGTGACTTTTGGTAACGTCTTTTAGCGCAGAATATTTAGTTACTTAATGTGTCTGCTCGGCGCTTATCACAAGCTTGACTAGAAAGCACAAAACATTGTTGCAATTACATTACTAATTTTACGTTTTCTTCACACAAAAAAAAAAAAATTATAGCATTATTGCTAAACGAAGTCCTCGAGATAACGTGGTAATATTACATTATGTTGAATTAATTATTTTGTTCAATTTGTTCGGCAGTTAAACATCTAATTGCAATCGAGGAAACGCATGTATGTATGCGGGTAAGCTAAAGTTTTCCTCTTAGACGGCTTGAACCTCGAGCGCCAAACTTTCATGGAATTATACTACGAAACCACGAATAGGACGAAATACCTACGTGTTTTCTAAGTACCCCATATACGTTCAGATTCTCACCTTTTATGGGGTAAATCATTTGTTCGGAACGTAAGGCGTAATGTGCGCGTAAGACGTAAAACGTAACCTAACAACTGCAGGAACCATGCACGCGCGGTATTTACTTCTGGAAAACGGCCTCTGCGTCATGGACTTGGCAACTTGGTGTAGACGCTGACACAATTATACTTATGCTAACCTCATGCCAAAAGCATACCAATATAAATATTACTTACACTATTACGAGTAGGGTCTATCAGTGGACGTGAACTTCACATTCTTTCCGATGTTCGTCATTTTAAATAAACAACGACTGTCTGCAAACGCGTTATAGCGTTCATGTAATGATGCTCTGTGTTTTATAACGTTTGATATATATTACTAACACGACTGTCAACGTCAGGTGACGGGCATCTTTGCTAGTTTGCTTATAGTTAAGTTTGAGTAACACTTGAGCGCGTCCACGCTTGCACAAACACACACAAACACACAAACACACAACCACACGCACGCACACACCCACTCACACGCACACACTCACACACTCTCACACACATACACACACACACACACACACACACACACACACACGCACACACACACACTCACACACATACATACACACGACTACACACATACACGTATCGTATAATATATGCAATGTTTATGACCAATCCAATATATAAAGCACCTGTTCACAGCACATTATTCCCAATGACCGCTGACCATCTACGTAATGAAGTCCTATGCATATTATAATCTAATTCTAATACTTGCTCGTAAGAAATCCAATGACAATGCCGAGTTCTACCCAATAGCACAGGTGCATGTCTGATGCTTGCCCATAAGACATCCAATGAGTTCTACTCTATGTCACAATTGCGTCGGAGACGATATCAGACATCCATGTTGTCGGCAGCCACTTCATTCTCTAATATATGAAGATAATGAACTGGCATCATACAAGTTGTGCAATTGTGTGGCGTTATATATTCAGAGTTGATTAAATTGCGTTGCTTGCAGCAACATGTGGAATTGAAGAAACGCTGAGCTGAAGAAACGTAGATTTGAAGAAATGCACAGTTGAATATGTGTGAATCTGACGAATTATGGACCTGAAGATGCTTGGGTTTGAAGACTCTTGGCGCTGACGGAGTGGGGGAGCCTACGCTTGACAGAGGTTCAGTCTCCGACCTTTGTCATCGAATTCCATCAACATAGAACCGATACCGAGTGTTTCCTTACAAGTGTGTGTGTATCCTCTTAAGGAAGTGTCTGTCGAAGAGGTTTGTACACTCTGAGTAAGCCTGTAAAAAAGCACATATATATAATTTATCCATGGTGTCGCACTGATGCCTTCGGCAGTTGCAGTTAACAGGACTTGGAGTGAATAATGATGACATAGAATGACGGTTGATACGTAGACAGCAACGTTGCATTATCCATTTAAAGTGAATACACAAAGGGATCTGAATGAAAGAACAACATCGTTCACGGAACTATTGTGTGTTACAAATAGAACACTGCTCTCTTTGAATTGTTCTAACAAACTGGACATCGACGATTCTTATTGCTGATCAACATTATGGATTTAGCAATCACTTCAAACTGGGCGAACGATTAAACATTTCTGCTGAATGTATTAAATGACAGTTCGGATTCGACGACGAACAACGCCACTAAACAACGTGGTACTCCTAACTATGTTATTGTTTATGTGTGCGTTAGGTTTACCAGGTAATCTTCTTATAATTGTTGTGTATATTGCAAATATGACAACGTCGACGAGAGTGTATTTGTTTGCACTGGCCATCATTGATTCAACAGTCTGTGTTTGTGGAATTGTTCTACAAATTACCTATAGAAATGGGGTTACGAGGTTAATATTTGTAATTATTATCCGTTTCCCTGTTTTCTTTTCAGTTTTCCTTCTGGTGTTTGTATCGATCGAGCGATGCATTGCTGTTAGGCGACCGCATTCATTCAGCATGGATCCAAAACGAGCGAAGATAGCTCTAATTGTTGTAGCTGTGGTTACAACGATATTCACAACATCATCAAAGTTGGCTCAGGCAATGGGACATGAGTGGTTTAGTCGCGTTTCAAAAATATGTGTGGTTTTCTCTAGCATTGTTGTAATGACTACTTGCTACACGCTTATTGCGGTATCACTTTATCAAAAGGTCAGAGCCTCTCGGAACAAAATCGGAGTTTTAAACGTGACACTTTCGCCTCAGACGGGAACTTTGGCAACGTCAGCAGTGAGTGAAATTGCACGGTTCAATACCACGAGACCAGTAAACATTTCCGCAGAGGTTGCATCAAACGTGCCGATTGACGCAGCGCAAACCGCATCTGAGAACGCTAGCAGCACAAGCGAAGAATGTCAAAGGTGTGTTTTTGTTGTTTGTTATCACCGTCGTTTTTATAGTGTTGTGGCTGCCAGACTGGCTGGTCAACATTGGCGTTTACATCTCGCCGAATGTGCGGCGAATATATCTTCTAAATTCTGTCGTCAATCCGTTCATTTACGCTGCCATCAGTTCAATGTTCCGGGAAGACGTGCGACAGTTCTACCACCAAACACGTGTCAAACTGTCCGTTTGTTGTCAATGAACGTACATAATAATGCGTGCTGTTCGATTAGTATTAATGTTCGTTTTAATTTCAAACGTGGTAATATTATTTAATTCATGTTGTGAATTGACTATGTACACTCAAGAATATATCATGTGATATTCAAATATGATCAGTTGTATTGTGTGTATGCATGCGTGCGTGCCTGAGTGAGTGCGTGCGTGCGGGCATGCGTGCATGCGTGCATGCGTGTATTTTGAGCCGTCAATAATCGTGGAGCTGAAGAAGCGTTGAGTTGAATACGTTTAAGTGTGCAGCTGAATAAGCGTGCATCTGAAAAACATGGAGCTATATAAGCGTGAGGCAGAAGGTAGCAGAGGAGTAGACGTTATAGAAGTCTCACGAGTCATATCAACAGCGAATCCAACTAATGTTCTCTGAAGACCGACACGGAATCAGCTATCAATGTGGTGTGTGTGTGTGTGTGTGTGTGGGTGTGTGTGTGCGTGTGTGTGTGTGTGTGTGTGTGTGTGTGTGTGTGTGTGTGTGTGTGTGTGTGTGTGTGTGGGTGTGTGGGTGTGTGGGTGTGTGGGTGTGTGGGTGTGTGGGTGTGCTATTAGAACAGCGCCTACAGTGGTTCTGTGATCCTCCTCACAGTGGCATAGCATTTTGTTTGGATATATTCATGCTTTTGTTTCTGGTGGGTTGATTCCGCCTGTAAAGTAACATATTCTGGGCTTGGACAGAAAATGACTGGTATTGTTTCAGTTTCAATTAAAGGAATACATGAATTTGCATTGTAAACCAAGCCACGAAGAGCTATTGTGTATTTAGTGGTTCGATACTGTGTAAAACAATTCGTCTCAAACAGTGTAATGTGTTCAGCGACGTAATATGTGTAAGGTTGATATTGTAGTCTCGTGATCTAAAGCGTTCATCGACGTAATGTATGTAAGGTGAAGATTATAGTATCGTGATCTAATGTGTTCAGCGACGTAATATGTGTAAGGTGGAGATTATAGTCTTGTGATCTAATGTGTTCATCGATGTAATGTGTGTAGGGTGGAGATTATAGTCTCGTGATCTAATGTGTTTACCGACGTAATATGTGTAAGGTGGAGATTATAGTATCGTGATCTAATGTGTTCAGCTACATAATGTGTGGTAGGTGGAGATTGTGGTCTCGAGATCTAATGTGTTCATCGATGTAATGTGTGTAGGGTGGAGATTATATTCTCGTGATCTAATGTGTTTACCGACGTAATATGTGTAAGATGGATATTACAGTATCGTGATCTAATGTGTTCAGAGACGTAATATGTGTAAGGTGGATATTATAGTCTCGTGATCTAATGTGTTCAGCGACGTAATGTATGTAAGGTGGAGATTGTAGTCTTGTGATCTAATGTGTTCATCGATGTAATGTGTATAGGGTGGAGATTATAGTCTTGTGATCTAATGTGTTCATCGATCTAATGTATGTAAAATGGAGGTTATAATATCGTGATTTAATGTGTTCAGCGACGTAATGTATGTAAGGTGGAGATTGTAGTCTTGCGATTTAATGTATTCATCGACGTAATATGTATAAGGTGGAGATTATAGTCTTGTGATTTAATGTGTTCATCGATGTAATGTGTGTAGGGTGGAGATTATAGTCTCGTGATCTAATGTGTTTAGCGACGTAATGTGTGTGAGGTGGAGATAATAGTCTCGTGATCTAATGTGTTCATCGATGTAATGTGTGTAAAGTGGGCATTATAGTATCGTGATATAATGTGTTCAGCGACGTAATGTCTGTGAGGTGAAGTTAATAGCCTCGTGATATAATGTGTTCAGCGAAGTAATGTGTGTAAGGTGGAGATTATAGTCTCGTGATCTAATGTGGTCAGCGACGTAATATGTGTAAGGAAGAGATTGTAGTCACGTGATCTAAAGCATGTCAATGGCAGTCTATCTTGAAACGGACGCACATCTGATCACCTGCAAGCTGCCAGTCTTGTTGTACCAAACAGTTCAAACTGGATGTACGGTTCTAGATTGACACCCAATAGTTCTAGTGACAGTTTTAATTTGACGGATAACAATGGTACGAAACGACATGTTTCTGCTACCATTGCGACATTGTTTCTGTGCACAATGGGTTTCCCGGGTAATATTCTTGTAACTTAGGGTTACCTCTACAAAGGTCGACTTCAACGAAAGTGCACAAGCCTGCATTGGTAACTGCCGGTGTATTGAGCTGCGGGTGTGGAATCGTCCTGGCAGTATCTGCAACATATTTTGTCTACAGGATAATAGTCATGCAAGCTTTCAATTATTTTGACATATTTTCCATTTTACTTGTCGCGATTGTATCGATCGTGTGTCTAATTGTTGTGGCCGGAACACATTCAGTAGGCCTATGAACCAAAACGAGCGAAGGAGTCTGTAATTGTCATTAGTGTGATTATAAAACTAATCACAGCTGTGCGTGATGTGTCGTTCTTCATTAACAAGATTTAACAAGATTGCCATCCAGAGAATTAACTCTAGATGGCAGGTGGACAAGGAAGCCCTTTGGCTTATCGAGAGTCCAACCCTTTTATCTACATATATCCAGCCCTTCTGAGGTATGTGTCGATTTTATTTTTAAACATATTCACACTACTAGCACCCACACAATCATCAGATAATCTGTTCCATTCATTCACAGTCCTTTGTGAAAATGAGAACTTTCTTACGTCTAATCTACACTGCTCCTTTACTAATGTAACTTCATGTCCTCTAGTCTTTCTATCTTTCTTAACTGAAAAATACATATTTCTATCAATATTTTCATAACCATTCAATATTTTAAACACTTCTATCTGATCTCCTCTCAATCTCCTGGTCTTTAGTGTTGTTAAACCACATTCTTTTAGGCGTTTTTCATAACTAAGATCCCTCAGGTTTGGTATCATTTTAGTCGCTCTCCTCTGTACTCTTTCTAGCATATCTATGTCCTTCTTGCGGTATGGCCTCCACGCTTGTATACAATATTCTAAATGAGGTCTAACTATTGTTTTGTACAGTGGTATTATTAGTTCTTTTTCTTTATATGCTATATTTCGCCTAATCAATCCAAGGATTTGATTTCCTTTTGAAGCTGCAATTCCACACTGCTCTGAAACCTTCATGTCAGCACTACTTGTCAGTCTTTTTCCTTTACAGTAGTACTTAGTACAGTTCCTCCCATTGTATATTCTACATATTCGTTCCCATGTCCTGTGTGAAGGCATTTACATTTCCCAAAATTGAACAACATTTGCCACTTTTCAGACCATTTAATCAACCTGTCAAGATCATCTTGTAAATGCTGTCTATCTCCATCACTTTTAATCCTTCTAAACACTTTTGTATCATCTGCAAATTTCAACACCTTGCTAGCTATATCATCGTCCAAATCGTTTATATATATTAAGAATAATATAGGTCCCAGTACTGATCCCTGTGGAACCCCACTCAAAACTGATTTCCAGTTTGAAGCCTCTCCATCAACAACTACCCGTTGTCTTCTGTCAATCAGCCATTTTTCTATTCAGTTAATTATACCATTTCCTATGCCATGGGCCTTTAGTTTAAGCAGTAATCTTTGATGTGGCACTTTGTCGAAAGCTTTTTGAAAATCTAAGTAGATAATATCTACTGGTGATCCATCATCTACCCACTTAGTGATATCTTCCAAAAAACATAACATATTTGTTAAGCATGTCCTCGCTTTTAGAAACCCATGTTGAGATGGGTTTATCAAGTTATGTTTAACAAGAAAATCCACCACGTGATCTTTAATTAGTCTTTCTAATAATTTACAAATCACCGATGTTAAACTAACTGGTCTATAATTATTTGACTTGTTTCTCGAACCTTTTTAAATAACGGTATAATGTTTGCTTCTTTCCATTCTAAAGGAACCACTCCCTCTTCTAATGACAATTTGAAAACTGTTGCAAGCGGTATGCTAATTTGTTCTACAATTTCCACTAGTAGTTTGGATGGAATACCATCCACTCCAGGTGATTTATTATCCTTCATAGTCCTAATTTTCTTAGCTACCATTTCTGGGGTTACAATTAACTGTCTTAAATACTCTGATTCTGCCCCCTTGAACTTAGCCTCTGGTACTGGCAGTGAACTAGTGTCTTCTCTGGTAAACACTGAACTAAAATACTCATTCAGGTCTTCTGCCATTAAGAATCCTTCTGTTATTATATTTCCAGCACTATCTTCTAGAGGACCGACCTTATCCTGAACTTTCTGTTTGCTTCGAACATACGCATAAAAACTCTTGTTGTCATGTTTTATATTACAAGCTAATTTATGTTGATAGCTTCTCTTTGAATTTCTAATTTCAGCTGTAGCTTGGTTTAGTGCTTCTTTATAAATGGTGTAGTCTTCGTCATTTCCAGTACGTCTATATAACTTCCACATAATTTGTTTATACTTAATTTTTCTAATGGCTTCTTTCGATAAGTATTTCTTTCTGGTCCGTTTCCCTTGTTTTTTGAAGGGAACAAATTTATCTACGATGCACTCTATTTCATTCTTTAAGATATTCCAGCATTATGTTGCTGTCTTATTCTTCAGTGTGTTATTCCAGTCTATCTTTGCTAAATATTTCCTCATTTCCTTATACCTTCCTTTGTGGAAATTTCTCCTGAACTGCTTTTTATTATTTCTTTCTGATTTTACTTTGATGGTAAAATGTATCTGGTTGTGATCACTACTTCCCAGAGGCTCACATAATTTAACATTGTCAACTAATTTATTCTGTGAGGACAAAACTAAGTCTAACACATTCTCTCCCCTGGTTGGTTCTAGCACATGTTGAGAAAGGAAACTATCTTGTACTAAAACTAAAAACTTGTGGTCCTCACTACCCATACTCTGTAGAGATTTCCATTTTATATGCCCATGGTTAAAATCCCCCATAATAACACAGTCCCGTTTGCTCACTTCCCTTATAGCGTTTTGTATTTTTTCATTCTCTTCTATGCTTATGTTTGGACTTCGATAAACGAATCCAACCGTTAACGTTGAGTTTCCTGTAACTATGTTACACCAAACAGCTTCTTCGCAATCTGCTTCTCTGTCTAATTTTATTTCATAAGCCTGGATAGATTCTTTAATATATGAAATAACTCCACCTCCCCTTCTTCCTATTCTATCTTTCCTAAACATTACATATCCTGTCAGTCCCAATTCGGCATCTGATATATCGGTGGTTGCCCATGATTCGGTTATACCTATTATGTGAGGGTCAATATCTTCTACCATAATGTTTAGTTCATTTCTTTTGTTTACTATACTCCTTGCATTTAAACAAATACATTTATACCCAGCTTCAGAACAGTTTTCCAGACTGTTCTTTGCTGAATTATTTGTGCTGTCTTTATCTATGCCTCCAGTTTTAGGCTTCTCTGCGAGTCCCCCCTGCGAATGTAGTTTAAATAGATGCAACCTGTCCCACTGTCAACAGATCGCAGCAGATTCTCTGAGAATACTGCTGCCCCCTTTCCACTTAGATGGAGGCCATCTCTCATGTACATATCTTCTCTCCCAACAAAGTACCCCCATAAATCTATGAATCCCACGCCCTCTTCCTCACACATCTGCTCAACTAGTGCGTTGATCGCCATCCTCTTACAGTTTCTGTATCTTGTCCCCCTTCCCCCCATTACTGGGAAAAATCCTGAGAGAATAACCTGTTCCACTCTTGTCTTCTTTAGCTTCCTCACTAGATGTCTGTACTTCTGAACTATCCCAGTTGTTCCCTCCTTGTCTGCATTGTTTGTTCCCACGTGTACTAGTATAGACCCTCCCTTGCCATGCCCCAATACCTTCTCTACCCTTTCGGTGACATGCTCTATTCTAGTCCCCGGTAGACATACAACAACGTCATTCCCCTGACATATAGTCTTGTCTGTTTTTCTCAGAATTGAATCGCCCATAAACACTCTCTCTTTTCTCCTTGCCCCCTCAATAACTGCCTTGGAGTAGCTCCTCCGGTTTGCATATGTCTGGTTGTTGTCTTTTCCTCTTGCCGTCTTCTCTCCTGTCACATTCTCTTCCATTCCCTTCTTTCCTGTCGCGTTTTCTCTTGTCCCATTTCCTCCTGTCATCTTCTCTTGTAGTACATTTACTCTCACTTCCTTTCGTCCCTTCATCTTTCCTCCCATCAAATTTTCTTCTCTCCTCTCCCGTCCCTTTTCTCCGGCTACCTCCTTCACTACGGTCACTTTCTCCCCTGTCACCTTCACGCCTGTCATGTTTTCTGTTTTTTGCTGAACACTCTGTCTTCTTCCATCAGTCTTCTGTCTCACAGTCTTACCAACTGCTTCTGTGGTATCTACCTCTTCACCACCTGTATCGCTGTCGCGTCTCTCCTCGTTCTCTACAGTCTGACTACCTGTTGATCTATCCCCACTGACCCGTTTTCTTTTCCTCTGCCGAACACTTTTCCTCTGTCCCTCTGTCTTCTCAATTTCTTGTTCCTTCACACTGGTCACCTTCCCTCCTCTCAGTCTCCTTTCTTCGGTCTCCGTGTCACAACTCTGCTCCTTCTGTGTTGTAGAATTCTCAACTCTCTCCGCGTCATCCCTCTCTGTTCCATCTATTTCTATGTTGAGTCTCGCCTCCATC
>JAHLWY010001493.1:0-2500 GCA_020002185.1 Paraescarpia echinospica | reverse complement strand
CACATGAAACATTTAGGAGACTAGATGAACATCCAACTATTTTATCAAATTGACTTCTATTGCTTAAATAACTTTCCACCTATTTATCAGCCACACAACGAACATCATAGAAATTTAGATTTGTTTATTAATATTGAATTATTTACGGTGTCAAATGCTTTCTTTAAATCAACAAAACACGCCAAGTTCGTATTTTTATGTAATGACGTAGTAATTTCTTCGACCAGGTGAAGCAATGCCTGTGAGGTGAGCGCAATGGTCTTGTGTTAAAACAATATCGGACGAGAAGACTGAGATTAGAGTCTCACCTCGTGATGTCTCAAAAGGGGCACGTTTAACCACCCATTGTCGCCTGGATTTGTCCAGAAATGCTTATCTCGGGAGAAGTAAACTATTTCACTAAAGGACGTGGAAACCAACGTGATGTGGACGGATAATGTTAATGGTTTCGATTTGCACAATCCATTTGGCGCTGCATAAGCTGGTGCTGAAACACGCACTCACACAAACAAGATTTAACAAGATTTAACAAGATTGCCACCCAGAGAATTAACTCTAGGTGGCAGGTGGACAAGGAAGCCCTTTGGCTTATCGAGAGTCCGACCCTTTTATCTATGTGTATCCTGCCCGTCTGAGGTATGTGTCGATTTTATTTTTAAACATATTCACGCTACTAGCACCCACACAATCAGCAGATAATATGTTCCATTAATTTACAGTCCTTTGTGAGAATGAGAACTTTCTTATATCTAATCTACACTGCTCCTTTGCTAATGTAAGTTCATGTCCTCTAGTCCTTCTATCTTTCTTAACTGAGAAAAAAATATTTCTATCAATATTTTCATAACCCTTCAATATTTTAAACACTTCTATCTGATCTCCTCTCAATCTCCTGGTCTCTAGTGTTGTTAAACCGCATTTTTTTAGGCGTATTTCGTAACTAAGATCCCTCAGTTTTGGTATCATTTTAGTTGCTCTCCTCTGCACTCTTTCTAGCATATCTATGTCCTTCCTGCGATATGGCCTCCACGCTTGAATACAATATTCTAAATGAGGCCTAACTATTGTTTTGTACAGCGGTATTATTAGCTCTTTTTCCTTATACGTTATGTTTCGCCTAATTAATCCAAGGATTTGATTTCCCTTTGAAGCTGCAATTCTGCACTGCTCTGAAACCTTCATATTAGCACTAATGGTTAACCCTAAGTCCTTTTCCTTTACAGTAGTACTTAGTACAGTACCCCCCATTGTATATTCTACCTCTTCATTCCCATGTCCTGTGTGGAGGCATTTACATTTCCCAAAATTGAACAGCATTTGCCACTTTTCAGACCATTTGATCAACCTGTCAAGATCATCTTGTAAATGCTGTCTATCTCCATCACTTTTAATCCTTCTAAACACTTTTGTGTCATCCGCAAATTTCAACACCTTGCTTATTATTTCATCATCCAAATCGTTGATATATATTAAGAATAATATAGGTCCCAGTACTGATCCCTGTGGAACCCCCCTCAACACTGATTTCCAGTTTGAAGCCTCCCCATCAACAACTACCCGTTGTCTTCTGTCAATCAGCCATTTTTCTATCCAGTTAATTATACCATTTCCTATGCCAAGGGCCTTTAGTTTAAGCAGTAATCTTTGATGTGGCACTTTGTCGAAAGCTTTTTGAAAATCTAAGTAGATGATATCTACTGGTGATCCATCATCTACCCACTTAGTGATATCTTCCAAAAAACATAACATATTTGTTAAGCATGACCTCGCTTTTAGAAACCCATGTTGAGATGGGTTTATCAAGTTATGTTTTACAAGAAAATCCACCATGTGATCTTTAATTAGTCTTTCTAATAATTTACAAATCACCGATGTTAAACTAACTGGTCTATAATTATTTGATTTGTTTCTCGAACCTTTTTTAAATAACGGTATAATGTTTGCTTCTTTCCATTCTAAAGGAACCACTCCCTCTTCTAATGACAAGTTGAAAACTGTTGCAAGCGGTATGCTAATTTGTTCTACAATTTCCAATAGTAGTTTGGGTGGAATACCATTCACTCCAGGTGATTTATTATCCTTCATAGCCCTTTATTTTCTTAGCTACCATTTCCGAGGTTACAACTAACTGTCCCAATAGTCTGAATCTGCCCCTTGAACTTAGCCTCTGGTACTGGTGCAGTGAACTAATATCTTCCCAAACACTTGAACTGTACTCATTCAGGTCTCTGCCATTAAGAATCCCTCTGATATTATATTTCCAGCACTAATTTCTAGAAGACCTACCTTATCCTGAACTTTCTGTTTGCTCCGAACATATGCATAAAAACTCTTGCTGTCATGTTTTATATTACAAGCTAATTTATGTTCATAGCTTCTCTTTGAATTTCTAATTTCAGCTGTAGCTTGGTTTAGTGCTTCTTTATAAATGTTGTAGTCTTCGTCATTTCCAGTACGTCTATATGACTTCCACATCATTTGTTTTATACTTAATTTTTCT
>JAHLWY010001492.1:0-19436 GCA_020002185.1 Paraescarpia echinospica | reverse complement strand
ACAAGGAGGAGACACAGAGAGTGGTTCAGCCTTACTGTACCTAACCCTCACCCCTGTACCGCAGGGAACAAGGAGGAGACACAGAGAGTGGTTCAGCCTTACTGTACCTAACCCTCACCCCTGTACAGCAGGGAACAAGGAGGAGACACAGAGAGTGGTTCAGCTATACTGTACCTGACCCTCACCCTTGTACAGCAGGGAAGAATGAGGAGACACAGAGAGTGGTTCAGCTATACTGTACCTTACCTTCACCCCTGTACAGCAGGGAAAAAGGAGGAGACACAGAGAGTGGTTCAGCTATACTGTACCTGACCCTCACCCCTGTACAGCAGGGAAAAAGGAGGAGACACAGAGAGTGGTTCAGCTATACTGTACCTGACCCTCACCCCTGTACAGCAGGGAACAAGGAGGAGACAAAGAGAGTGGTTCAGCTATACTGTACCTGACCCTCACCCGTGTACAGCAGGGAACAAGGAGGAGACACAAAGAGTGGTTCAGCTATACTGTACCTGACCCTCACCCCTGTACAGCAGGGAACAAGGAGGAGACAATGAGAGTGGTTCAGCTATACTGTACCTGACCCTCACCCCTGTACAGCAGGGAACAAGGAGGAGACACAGAGAGTGGTTCAGCTATACTGTACCTGATCCTCACCCCTGTACAGCAGGGAACAAGGAGGAGACAATGAGAGTGGTTCAGCTATACTGTACCTGACCCTCACCCCTGTACAGCAGGGAACAAGGAGGAGACACAGAGAGTGGTTCAGCTATACTGTACCTGACCCTCACCCCTGTACAGCAGGGAACAAGGAGGAGACACCGAGAGTGGTTCAGCTATACTGTACCTTAACCTCACCCCTGTACAGCAGGGAACAAGGAGGAGACACAGAGAGTGGTTCAGCTATACTGTACCTGACCCTCACCCCTGTACAGCAGGGAACAAGGAGGAGAAAATGAGAGTGGTTCAGCTATACTGTACCTGACCCTCACCCCTGTACAGCAGGGAACAAGGAGGAGACACAGAGAGTGGTTCAGCTATACTGTACCTGACCCTCACCGCTGTACAGCAGGGAACAAGGAGGAGACAATGAGAGTGGTTCAGCTATACTGTACCTTACCCTCACCCCTGTACACCAGGGAACAAGGAGGAGACACAGAGAGTGGTTCAGCTATAATGTACCTGACCCTCTCCCCTGTACAGTAGGGAACAAGGAGGAGTCAATGAGAGTGGTTCAGCTATACTGTACCTGACCCTCACCACTGTACAGCAGGGAACAAGGAGGAGACAATGAGAGTGGTTCAGCTATACTGTGCCTGACCCTAACCCCTGTACAGCAGGGAACAAGGAGGAGACACAGAAAGTGGTTCAACTATACTGTACCTGACCCTCACCCCTGTACAGCAGGGAACAAGGAGGAGACACAGAGAGTGGTTCAGTTATAATGTACCTGACCCTCACCTCTGTACAGCAGGGAAGAAGGAGGAGACACAGAGAGTGGATCAGCTATACTGTACCTGACCCTCACCCCTGTACACCAGGGAACAAGGAGGAGACACAGAGAGTGGTTCAGCTATACTGTACCTGACCCTCACCCGTGTACAGCAGGGAACAAGGAGGAGACAATGAGAGTGGTTCAGCTATACTGTACCTGACCCTCACCCCTGTACAGCAGGGAACATGGAGGAGACTCAGAGAGTGGTTCAGCTATACTGTACCTGACCCTCACCACTGTACAGCAGGGAACAAGCAGGAGACAATGAGAGTGGTTCAGCTATACTGTACCTTACCCTCACCACTGTACACCAGGGAACAAGGAGGAGACACAGAGAGTGGTTCAGCTATACTGTACCTGACCCTCACCCCAGTACACCAGGCAACAAGGAGACACAGTGAGTGGTTCAGCTATACTGTACCTGACCCTACCGCTGTACAGCAGGGAACAAGGAGGAGACACAGAGATTGGTTCAGCTATACTCTACCTGACCCTTACCCCTGTACAGCAGGGAACAAGGAGGAGACACAGAGAGTGGTTCAGCTATACTGTACCTGAACCCCACCCCTGTACAGCAGCGAACAAGGAGGAGACACAGAGAGTGGTTCAGCTATACTGTACCTGACCCTCACCACTGTACAGCAGGGAACAAGAAGACACAGAGAGTGGTTCAGCTATACTGTACCTTACCCTCACCCCAGTACACCAGGCAACAAGGAGACACAGAGATTGATTCAGCTATACTGTACCTGACCCTTACCCCTGTACACCAGGGAACAAGGAGGAGACACAGAGAGTGGTTCAGCTATACTGTACTTGACCCTCACCCCTGTACAGCAGGGAACAAGGAGACACAGAGAGTGGTTCAGCTATACTGTACCTGACCCTCACCCCTGTACAGCAGGGAACAAGGAGGAGACACAGAGAGTGGTTCAGCTATACTGTACCTGACACACCCCTGTACAGCAGGGAAGAAGGAGGAGACACAGAGAGTGGTTCAGCTATACTGTACCTGAACCCACCCCTGTACAGCAGGGAAGAAAGAGGAGACACAGAGAGTGGTTCAGCTACACTGTACCTGACCCTCACCCCAGTACAGCAGGAAAAAAGGAGACAGAGAGTGGTTCAGCTATACTGTACCTGACCCTCATCCCTGTACACCAGGGAACAAGGAGGAGACACAGAGAGTGGTTCAGCTATACTGTACCTGACCCTCACCCGTGTACAGCAGGGAACAAGGAGGAGACAATGAGCGTGGTTCAGCTATACTGTACCTGACCCTCACCCCTGTACAGCAGGGAACAAGGAGGAGACACAGAGATTGGTTCAGCTATACTGTACCTGACCCTCACCCCTGTACAGCTGGGAACAAGGAGGAGACAATGAGAGTGGTTCAGCTATACTGTACCTTACCCTCACCCCTGTACACCAGGGAACAAGGAGGAGACACAGAGAGTGGTTCAGCTATAATGTACCTGACCCACACCCCTGTACAGCAGGGAACAAGGAGGAGACACAGAGTGGTTCAGCTATACTGTACCTGACCCTCACCCCTGTACAGCAGGGAAGAAGGAGGAGACACAGAGAGTGGTTCAGCTATACTGTACCTGACCCTCACCCCTGTACAGCTGGGAACAAGGAGGAGACAATGAGAATGGTACAGCTATACTGTAAATGACACTCACCACTGTACAGCAGGGAACAAGGAGGAGACAATGAGAGTGGTTCATCTATACTGTACCTGACCCTCACCCCTGTACAGCAGGGAACAAGGAGGAGACAAAGAGTGGTTCAGCTATACTGTACCTGACCCTCACCCCTGTACAGCAGGGAAGAAGGAGGAGACACAGAGAGTGGTTCAGATATACTGTACCTGACCCTCACCCCTGTTCAGCAGGGAACAAGGAGGAGACACAGAGAGTGGTTCAGCTATACTGTACCTGACCCTCACCCCAGTACACCAGGCAACAAGGAGACACAGTGAGTGGTTCAGATATACTGTACCTGACCCTCACCGCTGTACAGCAGGGAACAAGGAGGAGACACAGAGATTGGTTCAGCTATACTGTACCTGACCCTTACCCCTGTACACCAGGGAACAAGGAGGAGACACAGAGAGTGGTTCAGCTATACTGTACCTGAACCCCACCCCTGTACAGTAGGGAACAAGGAGGAGACACAGAGAGTGGTTCAGCTATACTGTACCTGACCCTCACCACTGTACAGCAGGGAACAAGAAGACACAGAGAGTGGTTCAGCTATACTGTATCTTACCCTCACCCCAGTACAACAGGCAACAAGGAGACACAGAGATTGGTTCAGCTATACTGTACCTGACCCTTACCCCTGTACACCAGGGAACAAGGAGGAGACACAGAGAGTGGTTCAGCTATACTGTACCTGACCCCCACCACTGTACAGCAGGGAAGAAGGAGGAGACACAGAGAGTGGTTCAGCTATACTGTGCCTGACCCCCACCCCTGTACAGCAGGGAACAAGGAGGAGACAATGAGAGTGGTTCAGCTATACTGTACCTGACCCTCACCCCTGTACAGCAGGGAACAAGGAGGAGACACAGAGAGTGGTTCAGCTATACTGTACCTGACCCTCACCCCTGTACAGCAGGGAACAAGGAGGAGACACAGAGAGTGGTTCAGCTATACTGTACCTGACCCTCACCACTGTACAGCAGGGAACAAGGAGGAGACACAGAGAGTGGTTCAGCTATACTGTACCTGACCCTCACCCCTGTACAGCAGGGAACAAGGAGGAGACACAGAGAGTGGTTCAGCTATACTGTACCTGACCCTCACCACTGTACAGCAGGGAACAAGGAGGAGACAATGAGAGTGGTTCAGCTATACTGTACCTGACCCTCACCCCTGTACAGCAGGGAACAAGGAGGAGACACAGAGAGTGGTTCAGCTATACTGTACCTGACCCTCACCCCTGTACAGCAGGGAAGAAGGAGGAGACACAGAGAGTGGTTCAGCTATACTGTACCTGACCCTCACCTCTGTACAGAGTGGTTCAGCTATACTGTACCTGACCCTCACCCCTGTACACCAGGGAACAAGGAGGAGACACAGAGAGTGGTTCAGCTATACTGTACCTGACCCTCACCCCTGTACAGCAGGGAACAAGGAGGAGACAATGAGAGTGGTTCAGCTATACTGTACCTGACCCTCACCCCTGTACAGCAGGGAACAAGGAGGAGACAATGAGAGTGGTTCAGCTATACTGTACCTGACCCTCACCCCTGTACAGCAGGGAACAAGGAGGAGACACAGAGAGTGGTTCAGCTATAATGTACCTGACCCTCACCCCTGTACAGCAGGGAACAAGGAGGAGACACAGAGAGTGGTTCAGTTATAATGTACCTGACCCTCACCTCTGTACAGCAGGGAAGAAGGAGGAGACACAGAGAGTGGTTCAGCTATACTGTACCTGACCCTCACCCCTGTACACCAGGGAACAAGGAGGAGACACAGAGAGTGGTTCATCTATACTGTACCTGACCCTCACCCCTGTACAGCAGGGAACAAAGAGGAGACAATGAGAGTGGTTCAGCTATACTGTACCTGACCCTCACCCCTGTACAGCAGGGATCAAGGAGGAGACTCAGAGAGTGGTTCAGCTATACTGTACCTGACCCTCACCACTGTACAGCAGGGAACAAGCAGGAGACAATGAGAGTGGTTCAGCTATACTGTACCTTACCCTCACAACTGTACACCTGGGAACAAGGAGGAGACACAGAGAGTGGTTCAGCTATACTGTACCTGACCCTCACCCCTGTACAGCAGGGAACAAGGAGGAGACAATGAGAGTGGTTCAGCTATACTGTACATGACCCTCACCCCTGTACAGCAGGGAACAAGGAGGAGACAATGAGAGTGGTTCAGCTATACCGTACCTGACCCTCACCCCTATACAGCAGGGAACAAGGAGGAGACTCAGAGTGGTTCAGCTATACTGTACCTGACCCTCACCCCTGTACAGCAGGGAAGAAGGAGGAGACACAGAGAGTGGTTCAGATATACTGTACCTGACCCTCACCCCTATACAGCAGGGAACAAGGAGGAGACACAGAGAGTGGTTCAGCTATACTGTACCTGACCCTCACCCCAGTACACCAGGCAACAAGGAGACACAGTGAGTGGTTCAGCTATACTGTACCTGACCCTCACCGCTGTACAGCAGGGAACAAGGAGGAGACACAGAGATTGGTTCAGCTATACTGTACCTGACCCTTACCCCTGTACACCAGGGAACAAGGAGGAGACACAGAGAGTGGTTCAGCTATACTGTACCTGAACCCCACCCCTGTACAGCAGGGAACAAGGAGGAGACACAGAGAGTGGTTCAGCTATACTGTACCTGACCCTCACCACTGTACAGCAGGGAACAAGAAGACACAGAGAGTGGTTCAGCTATACTGTACCTTACCCTCACCCCAGTACACCAGGCAACAAGGAGACACAGAGATTGGTTCAGCTATACTGTACCTGACCCTTACCCCTGTACACCAGGGAACAAGGAGGAGACACAGAGAGTGGTTCAGCTATACTGTACTTGACCCTCACCCCTGTACAGCAGGGAACAAGGAGACACAGAGAGTGGTTCAGCTATACTGTACCTGACCCTCACCCCTGTACAGCAGGGAACAAGGAGGAGACACAGAGAGTGGTTCAGCTATACTGTACCTGACACACCCCTGTACAGCAGGGAAGAAGGAGGAGACACAGAGAGTGGTTCAGCTATACTGTACCTGAACCCACCCCTGTACAGCAGGGAAGAAAGAGGAGACACAGAGAGTGGTTCAGCTATACTGTACCTGACCCTCACCCCAGTGCAGCAGGAAAAAAGGAGACACAGAGAGTGGTTCAGCTATACTGTACCTGACCCTCACCCCTGTACACCAGGGAACAAGGAGGAGACACAGAGAGTGGTTCAACTATACTGTACCTGACCCTCACCCCTGTACAGCAGGGAACAAGGAGGAGACACAGAGATTGGTTCAGCTATGCTGTACCTGACCCTCACCCCTGTACAGCTGGGAACAAGGAGGAGACAATGAGAGTGGTTCAGTTTTACTGTACCTTACCCTCACCCCTGTACACCAGGGAACAAGGAGGAGACACAGAGAGTGGTTCAGCTATACTGTACCTGACCCTCACCCCTGTACAGCAGGGAACAAGGAGGAGACACAGAGTTGTTCAGCTATACTGTACCTGACCCTCACCCCTGTACAGCAGGGAAGAAGGAGGAGACACAGAGAGTGGTTCAGCTATACTGTACCTGACACTCACCCCTGTACAGCTGGGAACAAGGAGGAGACAATGAGAATGGTTCAGCTATACTGTAAATGACACTCACCACTGTACAGCAGGGAACAAGGAGGAGACAATGAGAGTGGTTCAGCTATACTGTACCTGACCCTCACCCCTGTACAGCAGGGAACAAGGAGGAGACACAGAGTGTTTTAGCTATACTGTACCTGACCCTCACCCCTGTACAGCAGGGAAGAAGGAGGAGACACAGAGAGTGGTTCAGATATACTGTACCTGACCCTCACCCCTATACAGCAGGGAACAAGGAGGAGACACAGAGAGTGGTTCAGCTATACTGTACCTGACCCTCACCCCAGTACACCAGGCAACAAGGAGACACAGTGAGTGGTTCAGCTATACTGTACCTGACCCTCACCGCTGTACAGCAGGGAACAAGGAGGAGACACAGAGATTGGTTCAGCTATACTGTACCTGACCCTTACCCCTGTACACCAGGGAACAAGGAGGAGACACAGAGAGTGGTTCAGCTATACTGTACCTGAACCCCACCCCTGTACAGCAGCGAACAAGGAGGAGACACAGAGAGTGGTTCAGCTATACTGTACCTGACCCTCACCACTGTACAGCAGGGAACAAGAAGACACAGAGAGTGGTTCAGCTATACTGTACCTTACCCTCACCCCAGTACACCAGGCAACAAGGAGACACAGAGATTGGTTCAGCTATACTGTACCTGACCCTTACCCCTGTACACCAGGGAACAAGGAGGAGACACAGAGAGTGGTTCAGCTATACTGTACTTGACCCTCACCTGTACAGCAGGGAACAAGGAGACACAGAGAGTGGTTCAGCTATACTGTACCTGACCCTCACCCCTGTACAGCAGGGAACAAGGAGGAGACACAGAGAGTGGTTCAGCTATACTGTACCTGACACACCCCTGTACAGCAGGGAAGAAGGAGGAGACACAGAGAGTGGTTCAGCTATACTGTACCTGAACCCACCCCTGTACAGCAGGGAAGAAAGAGGAGACACAGAGAGTGGTTCAGCTATACTGTACCTGACCCTCACCCCAGTACAGCAGGAAAAAAGGAGACACAGAGAGTGGTTCAGCTATACTGTACCTGACCCTCACCCCTGTACACCAGGGAACAAGGAGGAGACACAGAGAGTGGTTCAGCTATACTGTACCTGACCCTCACCCCTGTACAGCAGGGAACAAGGAGGAGACACAGAGATTGGTTCAGCTATGCTGTACCTGACCCTCACCCCTGTACAGCTGGGAACAAGGAGGAGACAATGAGAGTGGTTCAGCTATACTGTACCTTACCCTCACCCCTGTACACCAGGGAACAAGGAGGAGACACAGAGAGTGGTTCAGCTATAATGTACCTGACCCTCACCCCTGTACAGCAGGGAACAAGGAGGAGACACAGAGTGGTTCAGCTATACTGTACCTGACCCTCACCCCTGTACAGCAGGGAAGAAGGAGGAGACACAGAGAGTGGTTCAGCTATACTGTACCTGACACTCACCCCTGTACAGCTGGGAACAAGGAGGAGACAATGAGAATGGTTCAGCTATACTGTAAATGACACTCACCACTGTACAGCAGGGAACAAGGAGGAGACAATGAGAGTGGTTCAGCTATACTGTACCTGACGCTCACCCCTGTACAGCAGGGAACAAGGAGGAGACACAGAGTGTTTTAGCTATACTGTACCTGACCCTCACCCCTGTACAGCAGGGAAGAAGGAGGAGACACAGAGAGTGGTTCAGATATACTGTACCTGACCCTCACCCCTATACAGCAGGGAACAAGGAGGAGACACAGAGAGTGGTTCAGCTATACTGTACCTGACCCTCACCCCAGTACACCAGGCAACAAGGAGACACAGTGAGTGGTTCAGCTATACTGTACCTGACCCTCACCCCTGTACAGCAGGGAACAAGGAGGAGACAATGAGAGTGGTTCAGCTATACTGTACCTGACCCTCACCCCTGTACAGCAGGGAACAAGGAGGAGACACAGAGAGTGGTTCAGCTATACTGTACCTGAACCCCACCCCTGTACAGCAGCGAACAAGGAGGAGACACAGAGAGTGGTTCAGCTATACTGTACCTGACCCTCACCACTGTACAGCAGGGAACAAGAAGACACAGAGATTGGTTCAGCTATACTGTACCTGACCCTTACCCCTGTACACCAGGGAACAAGGAGGAGACACAGAGAGTGGTTCAGCTATACTGTACTTGACCCTCACCCCTGTACAGCAGGGAACAAGGAGACACAGAGAGTGGTTCAGCTATACTGTACCTGACCCTCACCCCTGTACAGCAGGGGACAAGGAGGAGACACAGAGAGTGGTTCAGCTATACTGTACCTGACACACCCCTGTACAGCAGGGAAGAAGGAGGAGACACAGAGAGTGGTTCAGCTATACTGTACCTGAACCCACCCCTGTACAGCAGGGAAGAAAGAGGAGACACAGAGAGTGGTTCAGCTATACTGTACCTGACCCTCACCCCAGTACAGCAGGAAAAAAGGAGACACAGAGAGTGGTTCAGCTATACTGTACCTGACCCTCACCCCTGTACACCAAGGAACAAGGAGGAGACACAGAGAGTGGTTCAACTATACTGTACCTGACCCTCACCCCTGTACAGCAGGGAACAAGGAGGAGACACAGAGATTGGTTCAGCTATGCTGTACCTGACCCTCACCCCTGTACAGCTGGGAACAAGGAGGAGACAATGAGAGTGGTTCAGTTTTACTGTACCTTACCCTCACCCCTGTACACCAGGGAACAAGGAGGAGACACAGAGAGTGGTTCAGCTATACTGTACCTGACCCTCACCCCTGTACAGCAGGGAACAAGGAGGAGACACAGAGTGGTTCAGCTATACTGTACCTGACCCTCACCCCTGTACAGCAGGGAAGAAGGAGGAGACACAGAGAGTGGTTCAGCTATACTGTACCTGACCCTCACCCCTGTACAGCTGGGAACAAGGAGGAGACAATGAGAATGGTTCAGCTATACTGTAAATGACACTCACCACTGTACAGCAGGGAACAAGGAGGAGACAATGAGAGTGGTTCAGCTATACTGTACCTGACGCTCACCCCTGTACAGCAGGGAACAAGGAGGAGACACAGAGTGTTTTAGCTATACTGTACCTGACCCTCACCCCTGTACAGCAGGGAAGAAGGAGGAGACACAGAGAGTGGTTCAGATATACTGTACCTGACCCTCACCCCTGTACAGCAGGGAACAAGGAGGAGACACAGAGAGTGGTTCAGCTATACTGTACCTGACCCTCACCCCAGTACACCAGGCAACAAGGAGACACAGTGAGTGTTTCAGCTATACTGTACCTGACCCTCACCGCTGTACAGCAGGGAACAAGGAGGAGACACAGAGATTGGTTCAGCTATACTGTACCTGACCCTTACCCCTGTACACCAGGGAACAAGGAGGAGACACAGAGGGTGGTTCAGCTATACTGTACCTGAACCCCACCCCTTTACAGTAGGGAACAAGGAGGAGACACAGAGAGTGGTTCAGCTATACTGTACCTGACCCTCACCACTGTACAGCAGGGAACAAGAAGACACAGAGAGTGGTTCAGCTATACTATATGTTACCCTCACCCCAGTACACCAGGCAACAAGGAGACACAGAGATTGGTTCAGCTATACTGTACCTGACCCTTACCCCTGTACACCAGGGAACAAGGAGGAGACACAGAGAGTGGTTCAGCTATACTGTACCTGACCCTCACCCCTGTACAGCAGGGAAAAAGGAGACACAGAGAGTGGTTCAGCTAAGCTGTACATGACCCTCACCCCTGTACAGCAGGGAACAAGGAGGAGACAAAGAGAGTGGTTCAGCTATACTGTACCTGACCCCCACCCCTGTACAGCAGGGAAGAAGGAGGAGACACAGAGAGTGGTTCAGCTATACTGTGCCTGACCCCCACCCCTGTACAGCAGGGAACAAGGAGGAGACAATGAGAGTGGTTCAGCTATACTGTACCTGACCCTCACCCCTGTACAGCAGGGAACAAGGAGGAGACACAGAGTGGTTCAGCTATACTGTACCTGACCCTCACCCCTGTACAGCAGGGAACAAGGAGGAGACAATGAGAGTGGTTCAGCTATACTGTACCTGACCCTCACCCCTGTACAGCAGGGAACAAGGAGGAGACACAGAGAGTGGTTCAGCTATACTGTACCTGACCCTCACCCCTGTACAGCAGGGAACAAGGAGGAGACACAGAGAGTGGTTCATTTATAATGTACCTGACCCTCACCTCTGTACAGCAGGGAAGAAGGAGGAGACACAGAGAGTGGTTCAGCTATACTGTACCTGACCCTCACCCCTGTACACCAGGGAACAAGGAGAAGACACAGAGAGTGGTTCAGCTATACTGTACCTGACGCTCACCCCTGTACAGCAGGGAACAAAGAGGAGACAATGAGAGTGATTCAGCTATACTGTACCTGACCCTCACCCCTGTACAGCAGGGATCAAGGAGGAGACTCAGAGAGTGGTTCAGCTATACTGTACCTGACCCTCACCACTGTACAGCAGGGAACAAGCAGGAGACAATGAGAGTGGTTCAGCTATACTGTACTTTACCCTCACCACTGTACACCAGGGAACAAGGAGGAGACACAGAGAGTGGTTCAGCTATACTGTACCTGACCCTCACCCATGTACAGCAGGGAACAAGGAGGAGACAATGAGAGTGGTTCAGCTATACTGTACCTGACCCTCACCCCTGTACAGCAGGGAAGAAGGAGGAGACACAGAGAGTGGTTCAGATATACTGTACCTGACCCTCACCCCTATACAGCAGGGAACAAGGAGGAGACACAGAGAGTGGTTCAGCTATACTGTACCTGACCCTCACCCCAGTACACCAGGCAACAAGGAGACACAGAGAGTGGTTCAGCTATACTGTACCTGACCCTCACCGCTGTACAGCAGGGAACAAGGAGGAGACACAGAGAGTGGTTCAGCTATACTGTACCTGACCCTCACCACTGTACAGCAGGGAACAAGAAGACACAGAGAGTGGTTCAGCTATACTGTACCTTACCCTCACCCCAGTACACCAGGCAACAAGGAGACACAGAGATTGGTTCAGCTATACTGTACCTGACCCTTACCCCTGTACACCAGGGAACAAGGAGGAGACACAGAGAGTGGTTCAGCTATACTGTACCTGACCCTCACCCCTGTACACCAGGGAACAAGGAGGAGACACAGAGAACGGTTCAGCTATACTGTACCTGACCCTCACCCCTGTACAGCAGGGAACAAGGATGAGACAATGAGAGTAGTTCAGCTATAGTGTACCTGACCCTCACCCCTGTACAGCAGGGAACAAGGAGGAGACACAGAGAGTGGTTCAGCTATACTGTACCTGACCCTCACCCCTGTACAGCAGGGAACAAGGAGGAGACAATGAGAGTGGTTCAGCTATACTGTACCTTACCCTCACCCCTGTACAGCAGGGAACAACGAGGGGAGCAACAACACTGGATTATTTTGTTTCATGGTCAAATCGTTGTACATCCCTTGCATTATGAGGTGTGTGTTTTGCTTTCAGCTGGTATTGGCGTTATACCCTCAGACGACTTGTTTCTACCGAGCCTTGGTTCACGAGCCCCCAGAACTGGTACTGTCTTGTGGATTAGGGGGTATTAATGAAGGGCTACTTCTTCAGATTAATTTTAAGCTTTATTTAAATCACATATAATGGAATTCCACATTAAAAGGTCACACATAATGTCAAGAAAATAGAATCATAGTTGTTTACAGAAAATAAAACAGTGTTCGATCTAGAAAATAATTATGTTCAGATTCACAATTTTGCTTCAGTAACATATTTGCTCAGAGATCAGTATTCTCCAAGTTGATTATATTTGTGTGGATTGTGTTTGCAGACTTCAAGCGATTACTCCGTGTTATTTGAGGACACATCTTACCCCGAGGGGTATTCACCCCCACTCTCAGTGGCACAGAGATACGTCATTGCCTGCAGGGATGACCGCAAGAAATGACCACACATCTAACACTATGACAGTTCCATCTTCAAGTCACGTGACCGTCACATGACACTGTTGTCATCACATGATACCATATGGAGTACATATGCATTGTGTTTGGTGCTAGAGAGAGACATATGTTCAATTGAGACATCAAAACGTTCATAGATGTGGCTTCAGCCATGTTATTAAAATTTGATTTTCTGGACCTTTTACGGTTTAACAAGATCTGTCTAACCTTCCGTTTGGTTCATTTGTACAGTTCAGGGCTCAAAGGTTAGGGCTGAAATCACGTCCCAGTTTTCATTGTTTCACTAATGGAAACTGGTTAATATAGAACGTATTTATTTTATTATTATTTCTTGTTTGATAAACGTTTTCAAGTCTGGGTTAACTATTAATATATATTAATAATAACAAAATGTATATTGTGACTAAAACTCTCCCCAACTCGAGCTCAGAGGTGCACTGAAACAACTGGGATAAACAATCTGAGAGGTTGTCAACAGACAGATGAGAAGCGCTTGGAGCCAAGGAGGACAACAGGGTAAATATAATGACATGGTCCGCTCTTAGATGACGGCAGACTTGTGTTGTATTTCTCACTGACCTAACACTAACAGAGGTTGAACTCTAAACAGTTGGGGCAGCACCCGAGAAAGCTGTAATTTGACCTAGTAATGACAAGAATCCTGTAAATACTCTTTGTTCTGTGCAATACCTTTTTTAATTGTTTTCAATATTTTGCCACTCCTAACCCACTGAAATCTCTCATCTAAAATATTATAATGAATAGATGATCGCTATAGAAATAATCAGAGTAACGTTAACCATGGGTTTTTATGAAATGGAACATCTGCGATCTGTACGGCTCCATAATCAACCAACAGTGACAGAGTAACACAAACATTTGGACAAAGCCACAGGCCATGTTCAATTGTTTTTGTTACTCTTCCACTTCTTGAGGATGGTCAGAGTCGGTGTAGCTCGTTAGTGTTCCGTTTTATTACCCACCACCAATTGATTCTAGTAAATTGACTGCAATGGCAAATTAAGTAATTTAGAAAAGATAGTTTGCCATTTTGTACATAATGACTGTATCATAAGATAAAGAATAGTTATAAGGTGCACCATGCTATATGCAATGACCACATCATGATAACAAGATTTAACAAGATTGCCATCCAGAAAATTACTCTGGATGGCAGGTGGACAAGGAAGCCTTTTGGCTTATCGAGAGTCCAATACTTTTTATCTACATGTATCCCGCCTTTTTAAGGTGTGTGTCGATTTTATTTTTAAACATATTCACGCTACTAGCACCAACACAATCAGGAGATAATCTGTTCCATCCATTTACAGTCCTTTGTGAGAATGAGAACTTTCTTATATCTAATCTACACTGCTCCTTTACTAATGTAGCTTCATGTCCTCTGGTCCTTCTATTTTTCTTAACTGAGAAAAAAATGTTTCTATCAATATTTTCATAACCATTCAATATTTTAAACACTTCTATGTGATCTCCTCTCAATCTCCTGGTCTCTAGTGTTGTTAAACCACATTCTTTTAGGCGTATTTCGTAACTAAGATCCCTCAGATTTGGTATCATTTTAGTCGCTCTCCTCTGTACTCTTTCTAGCATATCTATGTCCTTCTTGCGATATGGCCTCCATGCTTGTATACAATATTCTAAATGAGGCCTCACTATTGTTTTGTACAGCGGTACTATTAATTCTTTTTTCTTATACGCTATATTTCGCCTAATTAATCCAAGGATTTGATTTCCCTTTGACGCTGCAATTCCGCACTGCTCTGAAACCTTCATATCAGCACTAATGGTTAACCCTAAGTCCTTTTCTTTTACAGTAGTACTTAGAACAGTACCCCCCATTTTATATTTTACCTCTTCATTCCCATGACCTGTGTGGAGGCATTTACATTTCCAAAATTGAACAGCATTTGCCACTTTTCAGACCATTTGATCAACCTATCAAGATCATCTTGTAAATGCTGTCTGTCTCCATCACTTTTAATCCTTCTAAACACTTTTGTATCATCCGTAAATTTTAACACCTTGCTTGTTATATCATCGTCCAAATCGTTGATATATATTAAGAATAATATAGGTCCTTGTACTGATCCCTGTGGTACCCCACTCAATACCGATTTCCAGTTTGAAGCCTCCCCATCAACTACTACACGTTGTCTTCTGTCATTCAGCCATTTTTCTATCCAGTTTATTATACCATTTCCTATGCCATGGGCCTTTAGCTAAAGGAGTAATCTTTGATGTGGTACTTTGTCGAAAGCTTTTTGAAAATCTAAATAGATGATATCTACTGGTGATCCCTCATCTACCCACCTAGTGATGTCTTCCAAAAAACATAACATATTTGTTAAGCATGACCTCGCTTTTAAAAACCCATGTTGAGATGGGTTTATCAAGTTATGTTTAACAAGAAAATCCACCATGTGATCTTTAATTAGTCTTTCTAATAATTTGCAAATCACTGATGTTAAACTCACTGGTCTATAGTTCTCCGACTTGTTTCTCGAACCTTTTTTAAATAACGGTATAATGTTTGCCTCTTTCCATTCTAAAGGAACCACTCCCTCTTCTAATGACAAATTGAAAACTGTTGCAAGCGGTACGCTAATTTGTTCTACAATTTCCAATAGTAGTTTGGGCGGAATCCCGTCCACTCCAGGTGATTTATTATCCTTCATAGCCCTTATTTTCTTAGCTACCATTTCCGAGGTTACAACTAACTGTCCTAAATAGTCTGAATCTGCCCCCTTGAACTTAGCCTCTGGTACTGGCAGTGAACTAATATCTTCCCTGGTAAACACTGAACTAAAATACTCATTCAGGTCTTCTGCCATTAAGAATCCCTCTGATATTGTATTTCCAGCACTATCTTCTAGAGGACCGACCTTATCCTGAACTTTCTGTTTGCTTCGAATATACGCATAAAAACTCTTACTGTCATGTTTTATATTACTAGCTAATTTTTTTTCATAGCTTCTCTTTGAATTTCTAATTTCAGCTGTAGCTTGATTAAGTGCTTCTTTATAAATGTTGTAGTCTTCATCATTTCCAGTACATCTATATGACTTCCACATCATTTGTTTATACTTAATTTTTCTAATGGCTTCTTTCGATAAGTGTTTCTTTTTAGACCGTTTCCCTTGTTTTTTGAAAGGTACAAATTTATCGACTATGCACTTAATTTCACTATTTAAGATATTCCAGCATTCGGTTGCTGTCTTATTCTTCAGTGTGTTATTCCAGTCTATCTTTGCTAAATATTTCCTCATGTCCTTATACCTTCCTTTGTGGAAATTTCTCCTATACTGCTTTTTACTATTCCTTTCTGATTTTACTTTGATGGTAAAATGTATCTGGTTGTGATCACTACTCCCCAGTGGCTCACATATCTTGACATTACTGCTTAAACTAAAGGCCCATGGCATAGGAAATGGTATAATAAACTGGATAGAACAATGGTTGATTGACAGAAGACAACGTGTAGTAGTTGATGGGGAGGCTTCAAACTGGAAATCAGTATTGAGTGGGGTACCACAGGGATCAGTATTAGGTCCTATATTATTCTTAATATATATCAACGATTTGGATGATGAAATAATAAGCAAGGTGTTGAAATTTGCGGATGATACAAAAGTGTTTAGAAGGATTAAAAGTGATGGAGATAGACAGCATTTACAAGATGATCTTGACAGGTTGATCAAATGGTCTGAAAAGTGGCAAATGCTGTTCAATTTTGGGAAATGTAAATGCCTCCACACAGGACATGGGAACGAAGAAGTAGAATATACAATGGGGGGTACTGTACTAAGTACTACTGTAAAAGAAAAGGACTTAGGGTTAACCATCAGTGCTGATATGAAGGTTTCAGAGCAGTGCGGAATTGCAGCTTCAAAGGGAAATCAAATCCTTGGATTAATTAGGCGAAACATAACGTATAAGGAAAAAGAGCTAATAATACCGCTGTACAAAACAATAGTTAGGCCTCATTTAGAATATTGTATTCAAGCGTGGAGGCCATATCGCAGGAAGGACATAGATATGCTAGAAAGAGTGCAGAGGAGAGCAACTAAAATGATACCAAACTGAGGGATCTTAGTTACGAAATACGCCTAAAAAAATGCGGTTTAACAACACTAGAGACCAGGAGATTGAGAGGAGATCAGATAGAAGTGTTTAAAATATTGAAGGTTTATGAAAATATTGATAGAAATATTTTTTTCTCAGTTAAGAAAGATAGAAGGACTAGAGGACATGAACTTACATTGGCAAAGGAGCAGAGTAGATTGGATATAAGAAAGTTTTCATTTTCACAAAGGACTGTAAATGAATGGAACAGATTACCTGCTGATTGTGTGGGTGCTAGTAGCGTGAATATGTTTAAAAATAAAATCGACACATACCTCAGACGGGCGGGATACACATAGATAAAAGGGTCGGACTCTCGATAAGCCAAAGGGCTTCCTTGTCCACCTGCCACCTAGAGTTAATTCTCTGGGTGGCAATCTTGTTAAATCTTGTTAAATCTTGTCAACTAATTCTTTCTGTGTGGACAAAACTAAGTCTAACACATTCTCTCCCCTGGTTGGTTCTAGCACCTGTTGAGAAAGGAAACTATCTTGTACTAAAACTAAAAACTTGTGGTCCTCACTCCCCATACTCTGTAGAGATTTCCATTGTATATGCCCATGGTTAAAGTCCCCCATAATAATACAGTTCCGTTTGCTTACTTCCCTTATAGCGTTTTGTATTTTTCATTCTCTTCTATGCTTATGTTTGGACTTCGATAAACTAACCCAACTGTTAACGTTGAGTTTCCTGTAACTATGTTACACCAAACAGCTTCTTCGCAATCTGCTTCTCTTTCTAATTTTATTTCATAAGCCTGGATATATTCTTTAATATATAAAATAACTCCACCTCCCTTTCTTCCTATTCTATCTTTCCTAAACATTACATATCCTGTTAGTCCCAATTCGGCATCTGATATATCAGTGGTGGCCCACGATTCGGTTATACCTATTATGTGAGAGTCAATATCTTCTACCATAATGTTTAGTTCACTTCTTTTGTTTACTATGCTCCTTGCATTTAAACAAATGCATTTATATCCTGATTCAGAACTGTTTTCCAGGCTGTTCTTTGCCGATTTATTTCTGCTGTCTTTATCTATGCCTCCAGTTTCAGGCTTCTCTGTGAATCCCCCCTGCGAATCTAGTTTAAATAGATGCAGCCTGTCCTACTGTCAACAGATTGCAGCAAGTTCTCTGAGAAAACTGCTGCCCCTTTCCACTTAGATGTAGGCCATCTCTCATGTACATATCTTCCCTCCCAACAAAGTATCCCCATAAATCTACGAATCCCACCCCCTCTTCTTTACACATCTGCTCAACTAGTGCGTTGATCGCCATCCTCTTGCAGTTTCTATATGTCGGCCCCCTTCCTCCCATTACTGGCAAAATTCCTGAGAGGATAATCTGTTCTACTCTTGTCTTCTTTAACTTCTTCACTAACTGTCTGTACTTCTGAACTATCCCAGTTGTTCCCTCCCTCTCTGCGTTATTTGTCCCTACATGTACTAGTATAGACCCTCCCTTGCCATGCCCCAGTACCTTCTCTACCCTTTCAGTTACATGTTCTATCCTAGCCCCATGTAATGTAAACACGTTTTCTCATCATAGCCACGTGTCAGTTTGATTACAAAATAAACTGCACCTGTGTATATTTGCAGTAGAACATAATCATAATGCTTCTCTAGTAAACAAGTCATGACAATCGTACGTATCAAACTGATTACTTTGCATAATTTGGTGACAGTTGTCTGTTTTTTAAGTAAAATGAGAATGGCTACCAGGATAAACTAGAGTCCAAGATACAATGTTTCACTATTCATTTTACATCATAGATCTTAATCATTCACCAATTTGTTTCTCGTTGATGGTACACTATATTCGTGGATTTTGTATTTTAAAAACATTAAAATACTGCTCATGGCTATTTCATGGAAAACATGCAAAGCTAAATGCTTGGTAATTTATCTTTAATTGATAACATCTGTGTCAACTAATACATAACAATTTTTATATTTTTCTTGTACTATGACTTCAGATGCATATGAAAAGTTGTGGAGATAAAACACTGGAAACATTACAATAAAAGTGAGAGTATGTCGATACAGGCCATATAATATCTAAGACCATATTAAAATTATACCATTACTTCGCTGTTAGGTTAAGTATGTTTAGTTAAATGATGAATTGATGTACCATTAAAATGAACAGACCGTGCATTTACACATTTGTACAGTTAACGAGAGTAGACATAAGTGTTGTATATTTTGGTATAATAAAATGGTTTAAAAATGATGATATGTTGTGTTGTTGTAATAATGTAGCAGAATCATAACATTGTTTACTTAGTTATAAACTATTTCAAGTGGGCAAGCTGTATGTATGCATATATGTATGTAAGTCTTGAGAAAAGGCCCATGAAAGAAAACTTCCGGGTTAGTGCCCGTCATGCGTACCACGGTAGTTATTTTTACTT
>JAHLWY010001491.1:0-19443 GCA_020002185.1 Paraescarpia echinospica | reverse complement strand
CACCTGTCTGTCTGTCTATCTACCACTCTGACACCATCCCAGTCTATTACACAGTTGTTTCTGTCCAGGCCTCCTTAATCCATCGCACACACCTGTCTGTCTGTCTATCTACCACTCTGACACCCTCCCAGTCTATTACACAGTTGTTTTTGTTCAAGATCTCCTTAATCCATCGCACACACCTGTCTGTCTGTCTATCTACCACTCTGACACCCTCCCAGTCTATTACACAGTCGTTTCTGTCCAGGCCTCCTTAATCCATTGCACACACCTGTCTGCCTGTCTATCTAGCATTCTGGTACCCTCCCAGTCTATTACACAGTCGTTTCTGTCCAGGTCTCCTTAATCCATCGCACACACCTGTCTGTCTCTCTATCTACCACTCTGATACCCTCCCAGTCTATTACACATTTGCTTCTGTCCAGGCCTCCTTAATCCTTCACACACACCTGTCTGTCTCTCTGACTACCACTCTGACACCCTCACAGTCTATTACAGTTGTTTCTGTCCAGGCCTCCTTAATCCATCACGCACACCTGTCTGTCTCTCCATCTACCACTCTGACACCCTCCCAGTCTATTACACAGTTGTTTCTGTCCAGGTCTCCTTAATCCATCGCACACACCTGTCTGTCTATCTATCTACCACTCAGACACCCTCCCAGTCTGTTACACAGCTGTTTCTGTCCAGACCTCCTTAATCCATCACACACACCTGTCTGTCTCTCTGACTACCACTCTGACACCCTCACAGTCTATTACAGTTGTTTCTGTCCAGGCCTCCTTAATCCATCACGCACACCTGTCTGTCTCTCCATCTACCACTCTGACACCCTCCCAGTCTATTACACAGTTGTTTCTGTCCAGGTCTCCTTAATCCATCGCACACACCTGTCTGTCTGTCTATCTACCAACCTGACACCCTCCCAGTCTATTACACAGTTGTTTCTGTCAAGGTCTCCTTAATCCATCGCACACACCTGTCTGTCTATCTATCTACCACTCTGACACCCTCCCAGTCTATGACACAGTAGTTTCTGTCCAGGCCTCCTTAATCCATCGCATACACCTGTCTGTCTGTCTATCTACCACTCTGCCACCCTCTACGGAGGGATTACACAGTTCTTTCTGACCAGGCCTCCTTAATCCATCGTACACACCTGTCTGTCTGTCTATCTACCACTCTGACACCCTCCCAGTCTATTACACAGTTGTTTCTGTCCAGGCCTCCTTAATCCATCGCAGACACCTGTCTGTCTCTCTATCTACCACTCTGACAGCCTCCCAGTCTATTACACAGTTGTTTCTGTCCAGGCCTCCTTAATCCATCGCACACACCTGTCTGTCTCTCTGTTTACCACTCTGACACCCTCCCAGTCTATGACACAGTTGTTTCTGTCCAGGCCTCGTTAATCCATCGCACACACCTGTCTGTCTGTCTATCTACCAATCTGACACCCTCCCAGTCTATTACACAGTTGTTTCTGTCCAGGTCTCCTTAATCCATCGCACACACCTGTCTGTCTGTCTATCTACCACTCTCATACCCTCCCAGTCTATTACACAATTGTTTCTGTCCAGGCCTCCTTAATCCATCGCACACACCTGTCTGTCTGTCTATCTACCACTCTGACACCCTCCCAGTCTATTACACAGTTGTTTCTGTCCAGGCCTCCTTAATCCGTTGCACACACCTGTCTCTCTGTCTATCTAGCACTCTGATACCCTCCCAGTCTATTACACAGTTTTTTCTGTCCAGGTCTCCTTAATCCATCGCACACACCTGTCTGTCTCTCTATCTACCACTCTGACACCCTTCCAGTCCATTACACAGTTGTTTCTGTCCAGGTCTCCTTAATCCATCGCACACACCTGTCTGTCTGTCTATCTACCACTCTGACACCCTCCCAGTCTATGACACAGTTGTTTCTGTCCAGGCCTCCTTAATCCATCACACACACCTGTCTGTCTCTCTATCTACCACTCTGACACCCTCCCAGTCTATTACACAGTTGTTTCTGTCCAGGCCTCCTTAATCCATCGCACACACCTGTCTGTCTCTCTATCTCCCACTCTGACACCCTACCAGTCTATGACACAGTTGTTTCTGTCCAGGCCTCGTTAATCCATCGCACACACTTGTCTATCTGTCTATCTACCAGTCTGACACCCTCCCAGTCTATTACACAGTTGTTTCTGTCCAGGCCTCCTTAATCCATCGCACACACCTGTCTGTCTGTCTATCTAGCACTCTGATACCCTCCCAGTCTATTACACAGTTGTTTCTGTCCAGGTCTCCTTAATCCATCGCACACACCTGTCTGTCTGTCTATCTACCACTCTGATACCCTCCCAGTCTATTACACAGATGCTTCTGTCCAGGCCTCCTTAATCCATCACACACACCTGTCTGTCTCTCTGACTACCACTCTGACACCCTCCCAGTCTATTACACAGTTGTTTCTGTCCAGGTCTCATTAATCCACCGCACACACCTGTCTGTCTGTCTATCTACCACTCTGACACCCTCCCAGTCTATTACACAGTTGTTTCTGTCAAGGTCTCCTTAATCCATCGCACACACCTGTCTGTCTGTCTATCTACCACTCCGACACCCTCCCAGTCTATGACACAGTTGTTTCTGTCCAGGCCTCCTTAATCCATCGCATACACCTGTCTGTCTGTCTATCTACTACTCTGCCACCCTCTACGGAGGGATTACACAGTTCTTTCTGTTCAGGCCTCCTTAATCCATCGTACACACCTGTCTGTCTCTCTGTCTATCTAGCACTCTGACACCCTCCCAGTCTATGACACAGTTGTTTCTGTCCAGGCCTCCTTAATCCATCGCACACACCTGTCTGTCTGTCTATCTACCACTCTGACACCCTCCCAGTCTATTACACAGTTGTTTCTGTCCAGGCCTCCTTAATCCATCGCACACACCTGTCTGTCTCTCTATCTACCACTCTGACACCCTCCCAGTCTATTACACAGTTGTTTCTGTCCAGGTCTCCTTAATCCATCGCACACACCTGTCTGTCTGTCTATCTACCACTCTGACACCCTCCCAGTCTGTTACACAGCTGTTTCTGTCCAGACCTCCTTAATCCATCACACACACCTGTCTGTCTCTCTGACTACCACTCTGACACCCTCACAGTCTATTACAGTTGTTTCTGTCGAGGCCTCCTTAATCCATCACGCACACCTGTCTGTCTCTCCATCTACCACTCTGACACCCTTCCAGTCTATTACGCAGTTGTTTCTGTCCAGGTCTCCTTAATCCATCGCACACACCTGTCTGTCTGTCTGTCTATCTACCAATCTGACACCCTCCCAGTCTATTACACAGTTGTTTCTGTCAAGGTCTCCTTAATCCATCGCACACACCTGTCTGTCTGTCTATCTACCACTCTGACACCCTCCCAGTCTATGACACAGTTGTTTCTGTCCAGGCCTCCTTAATCCATCACACACACCTGTCTGTCTGTCTATCTACCACTCTGATACCCTCCCAGTCTATTACACAGTTGCTTCTGTCCAGGCCTCCTTAATCCATCACACACACCTGTCTGTCTCTCTGACTACCACTCTGACACCTCCCAGTCTATTACACAGTTGTTTCTGTCCAGGTCTCCTTAATCCACCGCACACACCTGTCTGTCTGTCTATCTACCACTCTGACACCCTCCCAGTCTATTACACAGTTGTTTCTGTCAAGGTCTCCTTAATCCATCGCACACACCTGTCTGTCTGTCTATCTACCACTCTGACACCCTCCCAGTCTATGACACAGTTGTTTCTGTCCAGGCCTCCTTAATCCATCGCATACACCTGTCTGTCTGTCTATCTACTACTCTGCCACCCTCTACGGAGGGATTACACAGTTCTTTCTGTCCAGGCCTCCTTAATCCATCGTACACACCCGTCTGTCTCTCTATCTACCATTCTGACACCCTCCCAGTCTATTACACAGTTGTTTCTGTCCAGGCCTCCTTAATCCATCGCACACACCTGTCTGTCTCTCTGTCTATCTAGAACTCTGACACCCTCCCAGTCTATGACACAGTTGTTTCTGTCCAGGCCTCGTTAATCCATCGCATACACCTGTCTGTCTGTCTATCTACCACTCTGACACCCTCCCAGTCTATTATACAGTTGTTTCTGTCCAGGCCTCCTTAATCCATCGCACCACCTGTCTGTCTGTATATCTAGCACTCTGATACCCTCCCAGTCTATGACACAGTTGTTTCTGTCCAGGCCTCCTTAATCCATCGCACACACCTGACTGTCTGTCTATCTACCACTCTGACACCCTCCCAGTCTATTACACAGTTGTTTCTGTCCAGGCCTCCTTAATCCATCGCACACACCTGTCTGTCTGTCTATCTACCACTCTGACACCATCCCAGTCTATTACACAGTTGTTTCTGTCCAGGCCTCCTTAATCCATCGCACACACCTGTCTGTCTGTCTATCTACCACTCTGACACCCTCCCAGTCTATGACACAGTTGTTTCTGTCCAGGCCTCCTTAATCCATCACACACACCTGTCTGTCTCTCTATCTACCACTCTGACACCCTCCCAGTCTATTACACAGTTGTTTCTGTCCAGGCCTCCTTAATCCATCGCACACACCTGTCTGTCTCTCTATCTCCCACTCTGACACCCTCCCAGTCTATGACACAGTTGTTTCTGTCCAGGCCTCGTTTATCCATCGCACACACTTGTCTATCTGTCTATCTACCAGTCTGACACCCTCCCAGTATATTACACAGTTGTTTCTGTCCAGGCCTCCTTAATCCATCGCACACACCTGTCTGTCTGTCTATCTAGCACTCTGATACCCTCCCAGTCTATTACACAGTTGTTTCTGTCCAGGTCTCCTTAATCCATCGCACACACCTGTCTGTCTGTCTATCTACCACTCTGATACCCTCCCAGTCTATTACACAGTTGCTTCTGTCCAGGCCTCCTTAATCCATCACACACACCTGTCTGTCTCTCTGACTACCACTCTGACACCCTCCCAGTCTATTACACAGTTGTTTCTGTCCAGGTCTCCTTAATCCACCGCACACACCTGTCTGTCTGTCTATCTACCACTCTGACACCCTCCCAGTCTATTACACAGTTGTTTCTGTCAAGGTCTCCTTAATCCATCGCACACACCTGTCTGTCTGTCTATCTACCACTCCGACACCCTCCCAGCCTATGACACAGTTGTTTCTGTCCAGGCCTCCTTAATCCATCGCATACACCTGTCTGTCTGTTTATCTACTACTCTGCCACCCTCTACGGAGGGATTACACAGTTCTTTCTGTCCAGGCCTCCTTAATCCATCGTACACACCCGTCTGTCTCTCTATCTACCATTCTGACACCCTCCCAGTCTATTACACAGTTGTTTCTGTCCAGGCCTGCTTAATCCATCGCACACACCTGTCTGTCTCTCTGTCTATCTAGCACTCTGACACCCTCCCAGTCTATGACACAGTTGTTTCTGTCCAGGCCTCGTTAATCCATCGCATACACCTGTCTGTTTGTCTATCTACCACTCTGACACCCTCCCAGTCTATTATACAGTTGTTTCTGTCCAGGCCTCCTTAATCCATCGCACCACCTGTCTGTCTGTCTATCTAGCACTCTGATACCCTCCCAGTCTATGACACAGTTGTTTCTGTCCAGGCCTCCTTAATCCATCGCACACACCTGACTGTCTGTCTATCTACCACTCTGACACCCTCCCAGTCTATTACACAGTTGTTTCTGTCCAGGCCTCCTTAATCCATCGAACACACCTGTCTGTCTGTCTATCTACCACTCTGACACCCTCCCAGTCTATTACACAGTTGTTTCTGTCCAGGCCTCCTTAATCCATCGCACACACCTGTCTGTCTGTCTATCTACCACTCTGACACCATCCCAGTCTATTACACAGTTGTTTCTGTCCAGGCCTCCTTAATCCATCGCACACACCTGTCTGTCTGTCTATCTACCACTCTGATACCCTCCCAGTCTATTACACAGTTGTTTCTGTTCAAGATCTCCTTAATCCATCGCACACACCTGTCTGTCTGTCTATCTACCACTCTGACACCCTCCCAGTCTATTACACAGTCGTTTCTGTCCAGGCCTCCTTAATCCATTGCACACACCTGTCTGCCTGTCTATCTAGCATTCTGGTACCCTCCCAGTCTATTACACAGTCGTTTCTGTCCAGGTCTCCTTAATCCATCGCACACACCTGTCTGTCTCTCTGACTACCACTCTGACACCCTCACAGTCTATTACAGTTGTTTCTGTCCAGGCCTCCTTAATCCATCACGCACACCTGTCTGTCTCTCCATCTACCACTCTGACACCCTCCCAGTCTATTACACAGTTGTTTCTGTCCAGGCCTCGTTAATCCATCGCACACACCTGTCTGTCTCTCTGACTACCACTCTGACACCCTCACAGTCTATTACAGTTGTTTCTGTCGAGGCCTCCTTAATCCATCACGCACACCTGTCTGTCTCTCCATCTACCACTCTGACACCCTCCCAGTCTATTACGCAGTTGTTTCTGTCCAGGTCTCCTTAATCCATCGCACACACCTGTCTGTCTGTCTGTCTATCTACCAATCTGACACCCTCCCAGTCTATTACACAGTTGTTTCTGTCAAGGTCTCCTTAATCCATCGCACACACCTGTCTGTCTGTCTATCTACCACTCTGACACCCTCCCAGTCTATGACACAGTTGTTTCTGTCCAGGCCTCCTTAATCCATCACACACACCTGTCTGTCTGTCTATCTACCACTCTGATACCCTCCCAGTCTATTACACAGTTGCTTCTGTCCAGGCCTCCTTAATCCATCACACACACCTGTCTGTCTCTCTGACTACCACTCTGACACCCTCCCAGTCTATTACACAGTTGTTTCTGTCCAGGTCTCCTTAATCCACCGCACACACCTGTCTGTCTGTCTATCTACCACTCTGACACCCTCCCAGTCTATTACACAGTTGTTTCTGTCAAGGTCTCCTTAATCCATCGCACACACCTGTCTGTCTGTCTATCTACCACTCCGACACCCTCCCAGTCTATGACACAGTTGTTTCTGTCCAGGCCTCCTTAATCCATCGCATACACCTGTCTGTCTGTCTATCTACTACTCTGCCACCCTCTACGGAGGGATTACACAGTTCTTTCTGTCCAGGCCTCCTTAATCCATCGTACACACCCGTCTGTCTCTCTATCTACCATTCTGACACCCTCCCAGTCTATTACACAGTTGTTTCTGTCCAGGCCTCCTTAATCCATCGCACACACCTGTCTGTCTCTCTGTCTATCTAGAACTCTGACACCCTCCCAGTCTATGACACAGTTGTTTCTGTCCAGGCCTCGTTAATCCATCGCATACACCTGTCTGTCTGTCTATCTACCACTCTGACACCCTCCCAGTCTATTATACAGTTGTTTCTGTCCAGGCCTCCTTAATCCATCGCACCACCTGTCTGTCTGTATATCTAGCACTCTGATACCCTCCCAGTCTATGACACAGTTGTTTCTGTCCAAGCCTCCTTAATCCATCGCACACACCTGACTGTCTGTCTATCTACCACTCTGACACCCTCCCAGTCTATTACACAGTTGTTTCTGTCCAGGCCTCCTTAATCCATCGAACACACCTGTCTGTCTGTCTATCTACCACTCTGACACCCTCCCAGTCTATTACACAGTTGTTTCTGTCCAGGCCTCCTTAATCCATCGCACACACCTGTCTGTCTCTCTATCTACCACTCTGACACCCTTCCAGTCCATTACACAGTTGTTTCTGTCCAGGTCTCCTTAATCCAACGCACACACCTGTCTGTCTGTCTATCTACCACTCTGACACCCTCCCAGTCTATGACACAGTTGTTTCTGTCCAGGCCTCCTTAATCCATCACACACACCTGTCTGTCTCTCTATCTACCACTCTGACACCCTCCCAGTCTATTACACAGTTGTTTCTGTCCAGGCCTCCTTAATCCATCGCACACACCTGTCTGTCTCTCTATCTCCCACTCTGACACCCTCCCAGTCTATGACACAGTTGTTTCTGTCCAGGCCTCGTTAATCCATCGCACACACTTGTCTATCTGTCTATCTACCAGTCTGACACCCTCCCAGTCTATTACACAGTTGTTTCTGTCCAGGCCTCCTTAATCCATCGCACACACCTGTCTGTCTGTCTATCTAGCACTCTGATACCCTCCCAGTCTATTACACAGTTGTTTCTGTCCAGGTCTCCTTAATCCATCGCACACACCTGTCTGTCTGTCTATCTACCACTCTGATACCCTCCCAGTCTATTACACAGTTCCTTCTGTCCAGGCCTCCTTAATCCATCACACACACCTGTCTGTCTCTCTGACTACCACTCTGACACCCTCCCAGTCTATTACACAGTTGTTTCTGTCCAGGTCTCCTTAATCCACCGCACACACCTGTCTGTCTGTCTATCTACCACTCTGACACCCTCCCAGTCTATTACACAGTTGTTTCTGTCAAGGTCTCCTTAATCCATCGCACACACCTGTCTGTCTGTCTATCTACCACTCCGACACCCTCCCAGCCTATGACACAGTTGTTTCTGTCCAGGCCTCCTTAATCCATCGCATACACCTGTCTGTCTGTTTATCTACTACTCTGCCACCCTCTACGGAGGGATTACACAGTTCTTTCTGTCCAGGCCTCCTTAATCCATCGTACACACCCGTCTGTCTCTCTATCTACCATTCTGACACCCTCCCAGTCTATTACACAGTTGTTTCTGTCCAGGCCTGCTTAATCCATCGCACACACCTGTCTGTCTCTCTGTCTATCTAGCACTCTGACACCCTCCCAGTCTATGACACAGTTGTTTCTGTCCAGGCCTCGTTAATCCATCGCATACACCTGTCTGTTTGTCTATCTACCACTCTGACACCCTCCCAGTCTATTATACAGTTGTTTCTGTCCAGGCCTCCTTAATCCATCGCACCACCTGTCTGTCTGTCTATCTAGCACTCTGATACCCTCCCAGTCTATGACACAGTTGTTTCTGTCCAGGCCTCCTTAATCCATCGCACACACCTGACTGTCTGTCTATCTACCACTCTGACACCCTCCCAGTCTATTACACAGTTGTTTCTGTCCAGGCCTCCTTAATCCATCGAACACACCTGTCTGTCTGTCTATCTACCACTCTGACACCCTCCCAGTCTATTACACAGTTGTTTCTGTCCAGGCCTCCTTAATCCATCGCACACACCTGTCTGTCTGTCTATCTACCACTCTGACACCATCCCAGTCTATTACACAGTTGTTTCTGTCCAGGCCTCCTTAATCCATCGCACACACCTGTCTGTCTGTCTATCTACCACTCTGATACCCTCCCAGTCTATTACACAGTTGTTTCTGTTCAAGATCTCCTTAATCCATCGCACACACCTGTCTGTCTGTCTATCTACCACTCTGACACCCTCCCAGTCTATTACACAGTCGTTTCTGTCCAGGCCTCCTTAATCCATTGCACACACCTGTCTGCCTGTCTATCTAGCATTCTGGTACCCTCCCAGTCTATTACACAGTCGTTTCTGTCCAGGTCTCCTTAATCCATCGCACACACCTGTCTGTCTCTCTATCTACCACTCTGATACCCTCCCAGTCTATTACACATTCGCTTCTGTCCAGGCCTCCTTAATCCATCACACACACCTGTCTGTCTCTCTGACTACCACTCTGACACCCTCACAGTCTATTACAGTTGTTTCTGTCCAGGCCTCCTTAATCCATCACGCACACCTGTCTGTCTCTCCATCTACCACTCTGACACCCTCCCAGTCTATTACACAGTCGTTTCTGTCCAGGCCTCCTTAATCCATTGCACACACCTGTCTGCCTGTCTATCTAGCATTCTGGTACCCTCCCAGTCTATTACACAGTCGTTTCTGTCCAGGTCTCCTTAATCCATCGCACACACCTGTCTGTCTCTCTATCTACCACTCTGATACCCTCCCAGTCTATTACACATTCGCTTCTGTCCAGGCCTCCTTAATCCATCACACACACCTGTCTGTCTCTCTGACTACCACTCTGACACCCTCACAGTCTATTACAGTTGTTTCTGTCCAGGCCTCCTTAATCCATCACGCACACCTGTCTGTCTCTCCATCTACCACTCTGACACCCTCCCAGTCTATTACACAGTTGTTTCTGTCCAGGTCTCCTTAATCCATCGCACACACCTGTCTGTCTATCTATCTACCACTCAGACACCCTCCCAGTCTGTTACACAGCTGTTTCTGTCCAGACCTCCTTAATCCATCACACACACCTGTCTGTCTCTCTGACTACCACTCTGACACCCTCACAGTCTATTACAGTTGTTTCTGTCGAGGCCTCCTTAATCCATCACGCACACCTGTCTGTCTCTCCATCTACCACTCTGACACCCTCCCAGTCTATTACGCAGTTGTTTCTGTCCAGGTCTCCTTAATCCATCGCACACACCTGTCTGTCTGTCTGTCTATCTACCAATCTGACACCCTCCCAGTCTATTACACAGTTGTTTCTGTCAAGGTCTCCTTAATCCATCGCACACACCTGTCTGTCTGTCTATCTACCACTCTGACACCCTCCCAGTCTATGACACAGTTGTTTCTGTCCAGGCCTCCTTAATCCATCACACACACCTGTCTGTCTGTCTATCTACCACTCTGATACCCTCCCAGTCTATTACACAGTTGCTTCTGTCCAGGCCTCCTTAATCCATCACACACACCTGTCTGTCTCTCTGACTAACACTCTGACACCCTCCCAGTCTATTACACAGTTGTTTCTGTCCAGGTCTCCTTAATCCACCGCACACACCTGTCTGTCTGTCTATCTACCACTCTGACACCCTCCCAGTCTATTACACAGTTGTTTCTGTCAAGGTCTCCTTAATCCATCGCACACACCTGTCTGTCTGTCTATCTACCACTCTGACACCCTCCCAGTCTATGACACAGTTGTTTCTGTCCAGGCCTCCTTAATCCATCGCATACACCTGTCTGTCTGTCTATCTACTACTCTGCCACCCTCTACGGAGGGATTACACAGTTCTTTCTGTCCAGGCCTCCTTAATCCATCGTACACACCCGTCTGTCTCTCTATCTACCATTCTGACACCCTCCCAGTCTATTACACAGTTGTTTCTGTCCAGGCCTCCTTAATCCATCGCACACACCTGTCTGTCTCTCTGTCTATCTAGAACTCTGACACCCTACCAGTCTATGACACAGTTGTTTCTGTCCAGGCCTCGTTAATCCATCGCATACACCTGTCTGTCTGTCTATCTACCACTCTGACACCCTCCCAGTCTATTATACAGTTGTTTCTGTCCAGGCCTCCTTAATCCATCGCACCACCTGTCTGTCTGTATATCTAGCACTCTGATACCCTCCCAGTCTATGACACAGTTGTTTCTGTCCAGGCCTCCTTAATCCATCGCACACACCTGACTGTCTGTCTATCTACCACTCTGACACCCTCCCAGTCTATTACACAGTTGTTTCTGTCCAGGCCTCCTTAATCCATCGAACACACCTGTCTGTCTGTCTATCTACCACTCTGACACCCTCCCAGTCTATTACACAGTTGTTTCTGTCCAGGCCTCCTTAATCCATCGCACACACCTGTCTGTCTCTCTATCTACCACTCTGACACCCTTCCAGTCCATTACACAGTTGTTTCTGTCCAGGTCTCCTTAATCCATCGCACACACCTGTCTGTCTGTCTATCTACCACTCTGACACCCTCCCAGTCTATGACACAGTTGTTTCTGTCCAGGCCTCCTTAATCCATCACACACACCTGTCTGTCTCTCTATCTACCACTCTGACACCCTCCCAGTCTATTACACAGTTGTTTCTGTCTAGGCCTCCTTAATCCATCGCACACACCTGTCTGTCTCTCTATCTCCCACTCTGACACCCTCCCAGTCTATGACACAGTTGTTTCTGTCCAGGCCTCGTTAATCCATCGCACACACCTGTCTGTCTGTCTATCTACCACTCTGACACCCTCCCAGTCTATTACACAGTTGTTTCTGTCCAGGCCTCCTTAATCCATCGCACCACCTGTCTGTCTGTCTATCTCCCACTCTGACACCCTCCCAGTCTATGACACAGTTGTTTCTGTCCAGGCCTCGTTAATCCATCGCACACACCTGTCTATCTGTCTATCTACCAGTCTGACACCCTCCCAGTCTATTACACAGTTGTTTCTGTCCAGGCCTCCTTAATCCATCGCACACACCTGTCTGTCTGTCTATCTACCACTCTGACACCTCCCAGTCTATTACACAGTTGTTTCTGTCCAGGCCTCCTTAATCCATCGCACACACCTGTCTGTCTGTCTATCTACCACTCTGACACCCTCCCAGTCTATTACACAGTTGTTTCTGTCCAGGTCTCCTTAATCCTCGCACACACCTGTCTGTCTGTCTATCTACCACTCTGACACCCAGTTGTTTCTGTCCAGGCCTCCTTAATCCATCACACACACCTGTCTGTCTCTCTATGTACCACTCTGACACCCTCCAGTCATTACACAGTTGTTTCTGTCCAGGTCTCCTTAATCCATCGCACACACCTGTCTGTCTCTGTCTATCTACCACTCTGACACCCTCCCAGTCTATGACACAGTTGTTTCTGTCCAGGCCTCCTTAATCCATCACACACACCTGTCTGTCTCTCTATCTACCACTCTGACACCCTCCACAGTTGTTTCTGTCCAGGCCTCCTTAATACACAGTTGTTTCTGTCTAGGCCTCCTTAATCCATCGCACACACCTGTCTGTCTCTCTATCTCCAACTCTGACACCCTCCCAGTCTATGACACAGTTGTTTCTGTCCAGGCCTCGTTTAATCCATCGCACACACTTGTCTATCTGTCTATCTACCAGTCTGACACCCTCCCAGTCTATTACACAGTTGTTTCTGTCCAGGCCTCCTTAATCCATCGCACACACCTGTCTGTCTGTCTATCTAGCACTCTGATACCCTCCCAGTCTATTACACAGTTGTTTCTGTCCAGGTCTCCTTAATCCATCGCACACACCTGTCTGTCTGTCTATCTACCACTCTGACACCCTCCCAGTCTATTACACAGTTGTTTCTGTCCAGGCCTCCTTAATCCATCACACACACCTGTCTGTCTCTCTGACTACCACTCTGACACCCTCCAGTCTATTACACAGTTGTTTCTGTCCAGGCCTCCTTAATCCATCCACACACCTGTCTGTCTCTCTATCTACCACTCTGACACCCTCCCAGTCTATTACGCACACAGTTGTTTCTGCCTATGACACAGGTCCAGGCCTCCTTAATCCATCGCACACACCTGTCTGTTCTTTCTGTCTATCTAGCACTCTGACACCCTCCCAGTCTATTACACAGTTGTTTCTGTCCAGGCCTGCTTAATCCATCGCACACACCTGTCTGTTCTGTCTATCTACCACTCTGACACCCTCCCAGTCTATTATACAGTTGTTTCTGTCCAGGCCTCCTTAATCCATCGCACCACCTGTCTGTCTGTCTATCTAGCACTCTGATACCCTCCCAGTCTATGACACAGTTGTTTCTGTCCAGGCCTCCTTAATCCATCGCACACACCTGACTGTCTGTCTATCTACCACTCTGACACCCTCCCAGTCTATTACACAGTTGTTTCTGTCCAGGCCTCCTTAATCCATCGAACACACCTGTCTGTCTGTCTATCTACCACTCTGACACCCTCCCAGTCTATTACACAGTTGTTTCTGTCCAGGCCTCCTTAATCCATCGCACACACCTGTCTGTCTGTCTATCTACCACTCTGACACCATCCCAGTCTATTACACAGTTGTTTCTGTCCAGGCCTCCTTAATCCATCGCACACACCTGTCTGTCTGTCTATCTACCACTCTGACACCCTCCCAGTCTATTACACAGTTGTTTCTGTTCAAGATCTCCTTAATCCATCGCACACACCTGTCTGTCTGTCTATCTACCACTCTGACACCCTCCCAGTCTATTACACAGTCGTTTCTGTCCAGGCCTCCTTAATCCATTGCACACACCTGTCTGCCTGTCTATCTAGCATTCTGGTACCCTCCCAGTCTATTACACAGTCGTTTCTGTCCAGGTCTCCTTAATCCATCGCACACACCTGTCTGTCTCTCTATCTACCACTCTGATACCCTCCCAGTCTATTACACATTCGCTTCTGTCCAGGTCTCCTTAATCCATCACACACACCTGTCTGTCTCTCTGACTACCACTCTGACACCCTCACAGTCTATTACAGTTGTTTCTGTCCAGGCCTCCTTAATCCATCACGCACACCTGTCTGTCTCTCCATCTACCACTCTGACACCCTCCCAGTCTATTACACAGTTGTTTCTGTCCAGGCCTCGTTAATCCATCGCACACACTTGTCTATCTGTCTATCTACCAGTCTGACACCCTCACAGTCTATTACAGTTGTTTCTGTCCAGGCCTCCTTAATCCATCACGCACACCTGTCTGTCTCTCTATCTACCACTCTGACACCCTCCCAGTCTATTACACAGTTGTTTCTGTCCAGGCCTCCTTAATCCATCGCACACACCTGTCTGTCTGTCTATCTACCACTCTGACACCCTCCCAGTCTATTACACAGTTGTTTCTGTCCAGGTCTCCTTAATCCATCGCACACACCTGTCTGTCTGTCTATCTACCACTCTGACACCCTCCCAGTCTATTACACAGTTGTTTCTGTCCAGGTCTCCTTAATCCATCGCACACACCTGTCTGTCTGTCTATCTACCACTCTGACACCCTCCCAGTCTATTACACAGTTGTTTCTGTCCAGGCCTCCTTAATCCATCACACACACCTGTCTGTCTGTCTATCTACCACTCTGACACCCTCCCAGTCTATGACACAGTTGTTTCTGTCCAGGCCTCCTTAATCCATCGCATACACCTGTCTGTCTGTCTATCTACTACTCTGCCACCCTCTACGGACGGATTACACAGTTCTTTCTGTCCAGGCCTCCTTAATCCATCGTACACACCCGTCTGTCTCTCTATCTACCATTCTGACACCCTCCCAGTCTATTACACAGTTGTTTCTGTCCAGGCCTCCTTAATCCATCGCACACACCTGTCTGTCTCTCTGTCTATCTAGCACTCTGACACCCTCCAAGTCTATGACACAGTTGTTTCTGTCCAGGCCTCGTTAATCCATCGCATACACCTGTCTGTCTGTCTGTCTATCTACCACTCTGACACCCTCCCAGTCTATTATACAGTTGTTTCTGTCCAGGCCTCCTTAATCCATCGCACCACCTGTCTGTCTGTCTATCTAGCACTCTGATACCCTCCCAGTCTATGACACAGTTGTTTCTGTCCAGGCCTCCTTAATCCATCGCACACACCTGACTGTCTGTCTATCTACCACTCTGACACCCTCCCAGTCTATTACACAGTTGTTTCTGTCCAGGCTTCCTTAATCCATCGAACACACCTGTCTGTCTGTCTATCTACCACTCTGACACCCTCCCAGTCTATTACACAGTTGTTTCTGTCCAGGCCTCCTTAATCCATCGCACACACCTGTCTGTCTGTCTATCTACCACTCTGACACCATCCCAGTCTATTACACAGTTGTTTCTGTCCAGGCCTCCTTAATCCATCGCACACACCTGTCTGTCTGTCTATCTACCACTCTGATACCCTCCCAGTCTATTACACAGTTGTTTCTGTTCAAGATCTCCTTAATCCATCGCACACACCTGTCTGTCTGTCTATCTACCACTCTGACACCCTCCCAGTCTATTACACTGTCGTTTCTGTCCAGGCCTCCTTAATCCATTGCACACACCTGTCTGCCTGTCTATCTAGCATTCTGGTACCCTCCCAGTCTATTACACAGTCGTTTCTGTCCAGGTCTCCTTAATCCATCGCACACACCTGTCTGTCTCTCTGACTACCACTCTGACACCCTCACAGTCTATTACAGTTGTTTCTGTCCAGGCCTCCTTAATCCATCACGCACACCTGTCTGTCTCTCTGACTACCACTCTGACACCCTCACAGTCTATTACAGTTGTTTCTGTCCAGGCCTCCTTAATCCATCACGCACACCTGTCTGTCTCTCCATCTACCACTCTGACACCCTCCCAGTCTATTACACAGTTGATTCTGTCCAGGTCTCCTTAATCCATCGCACACACCTGTCTGTCTGTCTATCTACCACTCTGATACCCTCCCAGTCTATTACACAGTTGTTTCTGTCCAGGCCTCCTTAATCCATCGCACACACCTGTCTGTCTGTCTATCTACCACTCTGACACCCTCCCAGTCTATTACACAGTTGTTTCTGTCCAGGCCTCCTTAATCCGTTGCACACACCTGTCTCTCTGTCTATCTACCACTCTGATACCCTCCCAGTCTATTACACAGTTTTTTCTGTCCAGGTCTCCTTAATCCATCGCACACACCTGTCTGTCTCTCTATCTACCACTCTGACACCCTTCCAGTCCATTACACAGTTGTTTCTGTCCAGGTCTCCTTAATCCATCGCACACACCTGTCTGTCTGTCTGTCTATCTACCACTCTGACACCCTCCCAGTCTATGACACAGTTGTTTCTGTCCAGGCCTCCTTAATCCATCACACACACCTGTCTGTCTGTCTATCTACCACTCTGACACCCTCCCAGTCTATTACACAGTTGTTTCTGTCAAGGTCTCCTTAATCCATCGCACACACCTGTCTGTCTGTTTATCTACAACTCCGACACCCTCCCAGTCTATGACACAGTTGTTTCTGTTCAGGCCTCCTTAATCCATCGCATACACCTGTCTGTCTGTTTATCTACTACTCTGCCACCCTCTACGGAGGGATTACACAGTTCTTTCTGTCCAGGCCTCCTTAATCCATCGTACACACCCGTCTGTCTCTCTATCTACCATTCTGACACCCTCCCAGTCTATTACACAGTTGTTTCTGAACAGGCCTGCTTAATCCATCGCACACACCTGTCTGTCTCTCTGTCTATCTAGCACTCTGACACCCTCCCAGTCTATGACACAGTTGTTTCTGTCCAGGCCTCGTTAATCCATCGCATACACCTGTCTGTTTGTCTATCTACCACTCTGACACCCTCCCAGTCTATTATACAGTTGTTTCTGTCCAGGCCTCCTTAATCCATCGCACCACCTGTCTGTCTGTCTATCTAGCACTCTGATACCCTCCCAGTCTATGACACAGTTGTTTCTGTCCAGGCCTCCTTAATCCATCGCACACACCTGACTGTCTGTCTATCTACCACTCTGACACCCTCCCAGTCTATTACACAGTTGTTTCTGTCCAGGCTTCCTTAATCCATCGAACACACCTGTCTGTCTGTCTATCTACCACTCTGACACCCTCCCAGTCTATTACACAGTTGTTTCTGTCCAGGCCTCCTTAATCCATCGCACACACCTGTCTGTCTGTCTATCTACCACTCTGACACCATCCCAGTCTATTACACAGTTGGTTCTGTCCAGGCCTCCTTAATCCATCGCACACACCTGTCTGTCTGTCTATCTACCACTCTGACACCCTCCCAGTCTATTACACAGTTGTTTCTGTTCAAGATCTCCTTAATCCATCGCACACACCTGTCTGTCTATCTATCTACCACTCTGACACCCTCCCAGTCTATTACACAGTCGTTTCTGTCCAGGCCTCCTTAATCCATTGCACACACCTGTCTGCCTGTCTATCTAGCATTCTGGTACCCTCCCAGTCTATTACACAGTCGTTTCTGTCCAGGTCTCCTTAATCCATCGCACACACCTGTCTGTCTCTCTATCTACCACTCTGATACCCTCCCAGTCTATTACACATTCGCTTCTGTCCAGGCCTCCTTAATCCATCACACACACCTGTCTGTCTCTCTGACTACCACTCTGACACCCTCACAGTCTATTACAGTTGTTTCTGTCCAGGCCTCCTTAATCCATCACGCACACCTGTCTGTCTCTCCATCTACCACTCTGACACCCTCCCAGTCTATTACACAGTTGTTTCTGTCCAGGCCTCGTTAATCCATCGCACACACTTGTCTATCTGTCTATCTACCAGTCTGACACCCTCCCAGTCTATTACACAGTTGTTTCTGTCCAGGCCTCCTTAATCCATCGCACACACCTGTCTGTCTGTCTATCTAGCACTCTGATACCCTCCCAGTCTATTACACAGTTGTTTCTGTCCAGGCCTCCTTAATCCATCGAACACACCTGTCTGTCTGTCTATCTACCACTCTGACACCCTCCCAGTCTATTACACAGTTGTTTCTGTCCAGGCCTCCTTAATCCATCGCACACACCTGTCTGTCTCTCTATCTACCACTCTGACACCCTTCCAGTCCATTACACAGTTGTTTCTGTCCAGGTCTCCTTAATCCATCGCACACACCTGTCTGTCTGTCTATCTACCACTCTGACACCCTCCCAGTCTATGACACAGTTGTTTCTGTCCAGGCCTCCTTAATCCATCACACACACCTGTCTGTCTCTCTATCTACCACTCTGACACCCTCCCAGTCTATTACACAGTTGTTTCTGTCCAGGCCTCCTTAATCCATCGCACACACCTGTCTGTCTCTCTATCTCCCACTCTGACACCCTCCCAGTCTATGACACAGTTGTTTCTGTCCAGGCCTCGTTAATCCATCGCACACACTTGTCTATCTGTCTATCTACCAGTCTGACACCCTCCCAGTCTATTACACAGTTGTTTCTGTCCAGGCCTCCTTAATCCATCGCACACACCTGTCTGTCTGTCTATCTAGCACTCTGATACCCTCCCAGTCTATTACACAGTTGTTTCTGTCCAGGCCTCGTTAATCCATCGCACACACCTGTCTGTCTGTCTATCTACCACTCTGATACCCTCCCAGTCTATTACACAGTTGCTTCTGTCCAGGCCTCCTTAATCCATCGCACACACCTGACTGTCTGTCTATCTACCACTCTGACACCCTCCCAGTCTATTACACAGTTGTTTCTGTCCAGGCTTCCTTAATCCATCGAACACACCTGTCTGTCTGTCTATCTACCACTCTGACACCCTCCCAGTCTATTACACAGTTGTTTCTGTCCAGGCCTCCTTAATCCATCGCACACACCTGTCTGTCTGTCTATCTACCACTCTGACACCATCCCAGTCTATTACAGAGTTGTTTCTGTCCAGGCCTCCTTAATCCATCGCACACACCTGTCTGTCTGTCTATCTACCACTCTGACACCCTCCCAGTCTATTACACAGTTGTTTCTGTTCAAGATCTCCTTAATCCATCGCACACACCTGTCTGTCTGTCTATCTACCACTCTGACACCCTCCCAGTCTATTACACAGTCGTTTCTGTC